>MJUU01067171.1:20657-59459 GCA_002080025.1 Modiolus philippinarum | reverse complement strand
TTTTGGAAAAAAGGATGTTTTAACTGCACTTGCTTTTATGCCTAAGGTACTGTAATTGTACTTATTTTCGCGGCGTACTATTTTTCACGAATTTCGCGGTCGTCAACTTTCCGCGAAAATAAGTACCCGCGAATGTAATAATTTAACATTACAGTTATAAGAAAAGCAGTCATTTACGCGAAATTAAATACACGCAAACTTGGCAAGAAAGGAATCCTCGAGAAAATAAGTACCCGCGAATATAAGTACAGTAGACCCAAGTAACAAACGATGATACATTTTTGTTAGAAATAGCATATATATGAACTCAATAACAGCGACTGGTGAAACTCATTTGTTTTTGTTTAACATTATTAGCCGAGGCGTTGATGTATTTCCAATCTGATAACTGCAAACAAATATATTTACAACTGGATGGAGATTACTTAGATATACAATATCATTAAACATTTGACAAACCTTCTCATTCTTTGAGAGGAAAATGTATTTATTTTTTCATAGCTACTTCATCGTTGCTCTTGATAGAGGTTTGTTTGTTTGTTTTATAATTTCATTGACATGCACAATAAGATAATGTCATTTCACATGGGTTAATAAAGATATTGTTCGTTTTTCTATGTAAATGCTGCAGATGTCCTGTAATCAAATTGAGGACATACCTACGTACAAAAGGCTTGTGTATGTTAGTCACTTATAATTTTCAAAACACATACCACCTACAGACGATTGTACTTACAGACACAAAAGCACAGATACCGATGAAAAATGTCAATAACAAAATGTATTAAGTTGAAATGACTTGTTACCGCTGCTACTGCTAAATATAGAGCAACAAATATTGCACAAAAGATATATTATATATATATATATATTATTTTTATAGCTTTCTTTAATTTCAATGCTAATATTTTTATCACTTTAAATTGTTAAGACTATATATATATACATTTTTACAGTGTTGTTAAATTATCGCGTGAAACGGCAGTGGTTAATATTGATAAAATTTTGGAGTTCCTAAATTTACAGAAACTCCCTCGAGCTAATTCTCGCAATATTGCGAATTAATTCAACTTTATTACAATGTAATTTGCCTTAAGGCAATGATTTACCCTGATCAATGTTAGCCAAAAATTACAAAAGAGTATAAGGGCTTATTCTAGATATGTACATAAAAAATGTTTTCTGCATCTGTTGTCATAAATATGTTCATGATATTTTGAAATTGTCTGATACTTGTTTTATTAAACTTCAAACAGGAGAAGAGATACTTTAACTGTAAAAGGGTTGAAAAGGCAGTACTAGACAGCAAATTGTACAAAAGAAAAAGATCCCGACCATGCATCCTCTTAGGGACCGACCATTTAACTTGAAGGGGGCTATGGTTTTTTTTCTAAAAAAAATATGTTGAATTTGATTTTTGTGAAACAAATATTTTGGTAGTAAAAATGATGAAAAAAAAATTCTGAAGGAGGCTTACTGCCCCAAAAATAATGTTAAAAAAAATAATTAATTTCCTTCGCGCGGAGCGTCCAGTAAAAAAAACATAACCCCCACTCCCACTCCCTTCAAATTAAATGGTCGGCCCCTTATAATAGAGCCATTCAATGTAGATTCTTACATTTATAATTATAAGAAAATGTACAAGCGGTAGATCATGTTTGGATTGGATAATCCAAAGAAAGGTCCAAATAACGCCAATAACACAGGTTGACAAGTAGTACATAAATGATGTAATTTTGAAAACTTCATAGATCTCTAAAAAGCAATATGGCTCAAATATTTTTTTGTTCTTTAATATCATATAACATTCCAGCTTGCGATTGTCTCTGATAAAAAATCTGGTCTAACACAATGTCAAAGAACGGCATAATAAAATTCTACAAAAATAAAGCGGTTGACCACTGATGAGACCCACCGCTTACGTAAAAAAGGGGTTAAAACACGTAAAACACATCTTTTAGTGTATTTATTTTTAAGCCATTCACCATACATAGGGGGAGGGTTTGGAGCCAAGAAAACGAATTTAACCCCACCGCAATTTTTGCGCCTGTCCCAAGTCAGGAATATGTTGGTCATTTGCCTGGCCTAGTCTTCTTTTAAAATTTTAGTTTCTTGATATTCGGGTTATTGGATGTGGTTTGTTTTCATTGATTTATTTACTTTTTTACCCCCTTATTTGGGGCCATTTAGGGCTCGCTATATGTTGTAGGGTTCCTCACTGTGTTGAAGACCGTACGGTGACCCCTAGGTGTTTTGTTTTGGGTCGTTTTAACCTGGATATGGAATACTGTCTCCTTGACATTTACCCCGTTTCCTTTCTTTTTCAATTAGTTACATGTACATTGTATGACAATAAAATCAGTATATAATACAATATATAATACAATATATAATACTAAAAAAGAAAGCACATTGATAAATGAACTGAGATATTAAGCAACTCGCAATACAAAGTAGTGCAGTAAAACAAGGTAATACATATTGGACTGCACATTTTATACTTAGCATCTTAAAGTCAATACTTCTTGTGAAATCACGTGAAAGAAATGCTTTTTTATGATCTGCAAAAACCCAAGCTGCTGAGCACTGACGGGACCCACCGCTTATATAAAAATGGATGTTTGAACACCTTAATTCAACTTTAAATGGAAAACCAGTGCGCTAGCATTATAAAACTACATATAAGAAGGAAAAGAGACACGAATTGAGAAATTTAGCAACCATCATCATTGCAAATAACGCAGTTCATATTCACTGCACATTACATGCTTGGCATCATAAAGACAATACTTCTTGTGGCCTTTGAGTTTGTCAGTACTGCAATGAGATATGGTCATTTTATTTGCAAGCCATTTAGTTTTATTTTCGTAGTCGTCATTTTAACTTGATATCATTCAACTAGTTCATTAACTCTGCGAACAAACTTCTCATACATTTGTTTTCTGTTTTTAATACAAATGTATTTCACAAGATTAAAAGGAAAAAAAAGAGTTAGATGTTTTTAATACACAAAATTAAGTAGCCATGATATTTCAGTACTGCACGATTTCATTCGTGTTATAGCAGTATAACCATACCGGAATAAGGATAAATTTTCCTTTGTTTACACGTCACAGATTGCATTATTTTAAACATGAATACGTCACAAACACGCCTGGGAAACCCGATGTTCTCAACCAAAAAACCGGCATCCGGAAATCTGTGATTTACACTTAATATGTACAATTCGATGAATCAAAGAATGTCACCCCCATATAAACTTATAAGTTTTAATAAGTCAAAAACCTTTTTGTTTTCTCGATTAACAATGGTAAATAAGTTATTTCTTTATGTCCGGATTTTAGAAGCGGCTGGACTACAAAAACATGATTTCTGTCTTCAAACGCAGACTTTTATATGGTTTTAGTTATATTTTAGATCATTGACCAGTTTTACATCGATTTGTTTGAAAAACGGGGTTTCACTGTGTATTAATTAACTTCCTGGTAGTAAAATTCAGTTGAGACCATCGAGTTTCCAAAGCGTGACAAAGTGAGACAATATGGAAAATAGAGAACAGTATGCGTTATTGAACAAGATGCTTTGAAACTAAAGCCCTTAGGCCTTGTTCTCACTGTGTTAAATGCATTTTGGTGTAGTTGTACTTGACACGTGAAGAAACCATATACATTTTTTACATCCATGCCACTGGTTGTTAAATGTTGTGTCAAACAAGTTTTAATTACATTAAATCGATACATGTAATTAATATAGGATATGTGTAATTTCGGTGTCTTGTACGGAAAAAGGGCAACGTGTATCAAATAAAATCATTAGCTGATTGGAAAAAGTCATTCTCTAACCCTTAGACAAAAGCTAAAGTGTTTGCCTCAACCCTTACATGTAAAACGGTTGAGGAAAATACTTATATCCCTGACAGATATTTACATATGTACTGCCAAAAATAAGTTTTGAATGCCAACAGCCCTAGTCTAATTTCAAAATGATTAATTTCTGTAACATGGAGACTAATATTCCTACTTCTCCTGCCAGTTAAATGTATGTTATTTTTGATTCGCTACGCGAGAGATAGTCAATAATTCGAACTTTCTATACTTGTCTCCGTATAATTAGGGCTGCAAAGCATTCCGTCTTACACGACCATAAAAATACATCAAAAGAGTTCTTTCCCTTGTGGAAAACTTTTATTCTAGTCCAAACTGATTCGGTATTCTTAGAACTGGGATTAACATTTCGTTTCATTATTAACGACTTTTCAACAATTATTATTGAGTTACTACCAGACACCACCGCAATGGAAGAAAAGGTTTTGCACACCACAAAAGCCGTTCAACCCATTTTTTCTTTTAAAATGTCTCTACGATGTTAGGAAAATTACGGTTTACAATTTTTGGTAGTTTTACACCTGCCCTGTCTTTATGCCTTTTGGAAATCGGCTTTCGACAAATCTGTTCATTAGTTTTGTTGACATTTCAATTCATACCAATCCAATAAGCATTTTGACAAAGTCTTTCGTCCGCTTCATACCCATTAACGGTATGATCCGCGATATTTGTTCCTAACAACATCGTTAATGTTCCGTTCGTTATACGAAACCCGATTCACATTTTATATACTATTAAGAAAAACTCCGAAATATTGTAAGGATGCTTTCTCTACTAAAAGGGCCAATAAGATGCGCATTTTAACAGAAATTCAAAAAAACTTCAAAATCTGAAAGATCCATCATTAGAATTCTGTTACGGCATCAACACTGCTTTTTTTTTCTTACCTGTGTACCTCTATTCCGGATTATAAATTCAAAGATAAATTACATTCACATGATCAAAATAAAATGTTTTCAACAAAAATGGCTGATGTAAATATAGCAATATGGTGACTTCAAGATGATGAACACCAATAAAAGCGTTGTTCCATTGCTTGTTTTACCATGTATTTGTAGAGACATTGTCTCATGTGCAATTACTCCATATTCCTTCATTGATTGTTTATGGTGGGACATGAAAAGTCTTTGTCAAAATCCACAACGATTCAAACAACAAATGAAAGGATATGGAGAAAATGTACACAAGACAAAGTCTGTAGAAATACATGGTAAGACCTAGGAATTGAACAACGCTTTTATTGTAGCAAATTTATTTCGAAAAAAACTAATGACAGATGCCGGATTTTTCTATCGACAATATATTTGTCGAGTTTCGGTGGTTGGTATTATCACAATATCACAAAACATTTTTATTCAAAGAGTGCCAATTTGTGCTTTCCTACTTTCCGATTTTTTAAATTTTTTTATTATTATTATTTTTTTTTTTGCATTCTTATGGAGCCGAATAAAAAAAAATCTTTCCAGATAACATGAGAAAAACACATTACAAGGTTTAATAAAACTAAATAGATGGTATTTTTTCTCTAGAATAATTCACATATCACATCCTCCCAATACAAGGACTTTACAAAAGCAGGTTTATAATTAAGGGGAAAGCACTAGTTTAACACTTTTGCATCTGACAATTTCACACTTGACTAAATCTTTCAGTCTTATCAACTTAATTAATGAGCTGACTTGTTTGGCTTAAGATATGTTATTTTTACGTGACTGGTGACCATACATATCAGAATACGCTACCTGGTCTTACTAAGATGTACCTGTAAAATTGACTACTTTGAATATTGGACTATTATGTCAATATGCTTCTCTTCCTTGCAATTTGAATTATGTGTTTTGTTCATCTTAAACTTTCAATGTTCTACAAGTAAAACAAACCACTCAAATTGGTGTCAACTTTTTTGGCAAATTTCAGACTCGGTTAAATAATAAAACTAATTAATGATTAGTATTGAAATTATTTAATTACAGTAAATAATTGATTACAAATAAAAAATGCCAAAAAAATACCAAAAAAGGATTCTTACACTAATCATTGTTCCTGGGCATGTGATGATATGATAATTCCACTGAATCTTTTGTTGGACAAAATTTTGTTCGTTTTTTTCAACACTATTATCAACAAGTCATAAGTATTCCCAGGGGTGCAAATTGTGCACCTCTAATTGCAGATGTTTTTCCATTCTGGTATGAACGAGACTTCGTGAAAAAAAACTTCAAAACGGAACCGTACAAGATAGTGGTAAACTTATTTGTATTTTCAGTGATAACAGCAGGTATAATGAAGATATCCTTACTATTGACATCCAGTTTTTTTAGATTATGTATGTAGACATGATTTACCCACAAAATCTGAAATTAAATAAAGATAACAATTACTCAAAACACCGCCCTATTCTTGATTTAACTTTCATTCTGGACTCTGGTAAAATAAAATCTAAAATATATGATAAAAGGGATGATTTTGATTTCACCATTACTAATTTCCCTTTTTCCTGATGGCAACATTCGTCTAGAATATCTTAAAATTTGTTGAATACATTTAAGAAGCTTTATAATAGATATGAACATTTGGTACGTAACTTACATACTAGACGAAAACGAAGCCATGGCCATCGCCATCATACATCACCAACACTTCATGATGTAACTATACAAGGCCTACTTCCTTTCGTTAGTAAACCTTTAGGATTGCATTCGTACAAAACTTTATTCTTTACCACTTACTAAATTGAATTCTCTGTATAAAACGTCTTTAGAAAATACCTGCACTGATCAATCCTCATATTTATACAAGTTAGATGCTGTTATACTTGTTATTGGTCAACATAGGTTATTCAACCCTGTTAAAAAACGCGCCAATGTAGAAGAACGCCGTTCATTTCTACCAATCAAATTCGCTAATAAGGGTTCGGATGCCATTAACCTAGCCAATATCTTGCATTACGAAAATGTAAAAATCAAAATACCCCCATATTTCAAACACACATCAGTCCCGATCATTTCGTACACATATACTTCACCAATTGCGTCTAAAATTTTCAACCATAAACGTGTATTGCAAAACCTTACCACCGACGACCTCAAGTTTAAACCACCCGATTGTTCATGTTCTGATTCACCATACAGATATAGCCCCGTGGTCACGCCATAACGGGAGATTTGAGTATCATTGAAAACAAGTCTCCGTGAACCACGTTCCATCAACTGGGAACAAAATTTCAAACTTCTTATGGATGCTGTAGATGACTACGCCAGAAAATGGACTAAGCGTGAACAAGATGAAGACCTTGATTCCCGTTCGGAGTGGATTAAGGCTGTGAGGTGGATGATTCTTAAACGAATCAATCAGCTACGAGGGTCAATGAGAACTAAAGCATCATCAATTTTCAAAAATGCTTTTGTGGCCAGTTACTTGTCCTCAATTCATGACAAATATGTCGTCGTTCCTGCCGAAAAGGCCCCAAATAATATCATTTTTAGTTGCAAAAATCATTATATAAATTGTTTAAAGAAAGAACTAAGCATTGATAATTCCAACAGCAATCCAACTTACGCAGCTACTACTCTGTCAAAGGAGGAGATATTACAGAACCATAAATCTGTTTTGCTTTCCTTCGGGATTTCCACCAAGGATGAATACACAGATCTCCCGTCTGTACTGGGTACCTAAGTTACATAAATGCCCATACAAAGAACGATACATCGCTGGATCTGCCAAATGCTCTACAAAATGTATATCTAAATTGCTAACCTCCATCTTGACAGCTGTTAAAGAGGGCCTTCAAAAATACTGTGATACTTGCTTTTCAAGAAGCGATGTAAATGAAATGTGGATTTTTAAAAACTCCAAAGATCTACTTGACATCTTAAACTCTAGATCATTATCACACTGTAACAGAATTAAAATTTCGACTTCTCCACACTTTACACTACTATTCCTCATGAACAACTAAAATCTCGGCTGAACGGTTTAATTCATAGATGCTTCTCACGTAAGAACGGTGAACGAAGATATAGGAACATTGTGTAGGTAGAGAACAAGCCTACTTTGTGAAAAATGACTCCGAATCGGAGAAAAAATATACAGAGGAAGAAGCGATTAAAATGTTAGAGTTTCTGATCGACAATATATTTGTCCAGTTTGGAGGACTTGTTTTTCAACAGACTAACGGAATTCCTATCGGCACAAACTGTGCGCCTCTCCTAGCCGATCTGTTTCTTCACTCTTATGAAGCTAAATTCATCGAAGGGATTCTTTAAAATAAAGATAAAAAACTGGCCCAATCCTTCAATTTAAGCTTCCGTTATATAGATGATATTTTGTCACTAAACAACCCTCGCTTTGGTGATTTTCTTGATTTAATCTATCCAAAAGAGCTCAAATTAAGGATACCACAGACACTTCTACATCAGCCTCGTTCCTTGACCTTCACCTTGAAATTGACATCAGAGGTAGACTTCAAACTAAGCTGTACGACAAACGCGATGACTTCACCTTTCCAATAGTAAACTTCCCTTTTCTTTGTAGCAACATCCCAACAGCGCCGGCATATGGAGTTTACATCTCCCAGCTCATTCGCTATTCAAGAGCCTGTGTTCGATACAGTGACTTCCTTGATAGAGCCCGGTTGCTCACAAATAGGCTACCTCAACAAGGGTATGTTACCCAAAACTTGAAGTCATCCCTCCAGAAGTTTTACGGTCGACATCACCATCGCTATGGGATATCTGTTTCCCAGATGACAACAGATCTTTCCCTCTAAAGCTTAATGGTTGTTTCCACTACCGGGATTGACCCAACTACCGGATTTCATATGTTCAACACGGTGGGTGTCTTATAAGAACCAAGAGATGCTGACTCTACCGGTGCACCTGATCTCACCCATGGTTTTTTATTGGGTCCGTGTTGTTCATCTTTGTGTGTGTATGTCTTATTTTTCTTTTGTGTGCCGTACCAATGTTGTGTCTCTGTTTTTTTCTCTTTTTTTTGTTTCTGATGTTGCCATTGTCCTTGGATTGTTCGTTTCGAATTGACGGTTCGGTTCTCACTTACTTTACATTATTTACGTAAAATGGGATATCGACAAGATACTCTGCTTGCATCCGTTAAATTAACTTTGAGATCTAGTGACCTGAAAATTTCACACACATACTGGCCTCTCACTGGTACTGCCGATGTCCAATTAAACATATAATGATTCTTGACCAAACTCTTCGGGAAATTATGAGTTTGAGTTTTCTTCTGTAGTGCGACAGTGTTTTTCCAGTAAACTAGGCTGCTTGAGCTAGCCGGCAATTTAGCGACAAACACCCCTTGACCCATCGTTCAAAATTACGTATTGTCATTTTCTCTCCTTTCAAGGTTGTGGTCTTGGAGTAAGAAGTCTACCTGTATTAGGTTTTATTCGTATGTTTATTATACTATAGGGCGACGGGAATGATAAAGGGGAGGTTTGGGTACCCATAAACCGGTTTAACCCTGACGATGGCTTCTGCTAGTGCCGGTACCAAGTCTGGCTGTCCCTAAGTTTGTCTTTTGTCTTATTTGTGTTTTTCCTTTGTAGTTCCCTGGCAGATTGTGCAATGTGTTTTTAATTTTCAGCTATTGTAGATGCCTCCTGTTATCCACTTTTTTACATTGTATCCTTTCTTCCTATATTTTTCTGTTCTTCCTTTCATTTATCACATTTTTTAACGTGTTTTTCGGTTCATGGACTTCCAAATGATTTGGTTTTGATCTGCACTGATGAGAAATAAGTTGTCGAAATGTGCATATGCAGAAAATAAATTAACAGTGACTTCGGTATTTTGTTATTTATCAAATACCTATTTACAAGCGAAAATAATAAATTGAGAGTACAAAAATTATGACAATAATAATTCAAAACGCAAGAACCAGCTTCTTATAGTTACATGAATCACATAATTTATTGTTTATCGACTTGTGCCCACTTAGGAATGTGAAAAACTTTGACATCCCATTCTGCTTAGGAATGACAGATACACCATAACAACGGCAGTAGAATACGGAAGGAATAAAGCATAAGATTACATAAATCAAAATCCAGAGACAAGGCAAAAGCAAGAACACCAGATGACGGATGACCAATGACACTTCATGCTCACAAAACACACGAGATTACATGTACAACACAGAAACTGAGAATGCACTATCAAAATCCAACATTCGGCCTTCTTGTTTTGTAAAAAATTAATCTATTTTTCTGACTATCTGTATATATATATTGCCTCCATCTCCTGATTATACGTGCCAAGTTTTATTACAAACAACTCGATGAGTGCCCTATGATCGTTTATATGTTGTATTGTCTGTTTGCCCCTTTATCAGACAACTGATGACAGTGTTTGTAAGAGAACTTTGCCTCATTTGTTAAGTTTGTTGGCAACCCCGCATTCATGACAAAAAATGATGTAAAACAGGGGATGGGTGTAGCGTTGTTCAACATTTAGCAAGTGAATTTCGCTCAAACCGGTGCTATGGACCGTCTTGAACTTACTATGAGGTAGGAGTATTTGCTCTTTGTTGAAGGCCTCATGGTGACTTCAAGAACAACAATGAAAGCGTTGTTCCATTTGCTTAATCTTACCGTATATTTATATGGATTTTGTACCATGTCCATTTATTCCATCCCCCTTTATTTGTTTATTGATATGATAATAAAATTATTTCCCCCTCGTCTAACTTAGTACATAAATATAACAATTAAGATAACATGCTTGCTCAACTCTTCTTCATGAAATGTGTTCAGAAACTGTTTGAATATACTACAAATTGAGATGTTTCAATCATAAAAAGACTATATTTACTACTCTTTTTTATATTGATATATATGAAACCCTCAGTTTAGCCTTATTGGTTTCCTAAACCTATTAATATTTGAGATTGGCCAAAAAACTCAATTGTTGGTGGGCAATTGCCTTTGATTTTATGGAAAAAATACTTGAATTGCGTTTGTTAGACAATCAAATTTTCCATTGGCCGCTAAAAGTTAGTGGATGGTGGCAAAACTCGACTGATATGTAACGCAAGTATTCTAAATCTTAAGTTTTTTCACTTTTTTTAAAATTTTTACTCGTTCTTTTTTGAATTTTTGTCTTTTAGTTGTTATAGAAAATTATTTTCATTTGGATATTTATTCGTAAATTGTATATTATTATCGACGTAAAATCTTTGTATTGGTTTCATATCCTGTTTGTATTAGATAAGTTATAAGCTAACATCTTCAATTATTGTTTTTTTTTCAAAGTATTTCCTTCATGAAGCGGTTTTTATAAATGGCAAATCCAAAAGGAATGAAATTTTTGAATAATATGCTTTTATTTCTATATGTGTCGCAACAGCAATTAAATGTACTTCATAAACGTGGGTTCGTTACCAGTAGAAAACGCAATGTTTGATTGTATGATATGTAGAATAAAACCCTGTTGATGACTTTATCATCCGAGTTTATCTATATTACATCATTTTTAAATAATAGATTGGATTAGAAACATAACGGAAAAAGTACATCCGATTAGATGTCAAAAGTGTGATATTTGTTTGGAAATCCATTAATTGATGCAACAATATAAAGTATTTGACATTGTTTTACAATCTTCTAACTAGTTTTCTATTTTATGGCCTTGTTTCAATTATTTCTTGTGTAAGTATAAAAATTACTTGTAAAACAAACAGCGTATCCATGACAGGATCACTCTAAAAGCTAGTAGAACTGAATCTGGAGTGGACATACTCTAATTTACGACTTGCTCCTTCATATTTCAGGATTCTAATACACAGTGCAAAAAATCATAGTATACCGATAATCCATATGTGCATAACACTTGGATAAATAACAGAATACCGAAGTTACTGTTAATTTGGATTCTGCATAATGCGCATTTCGACAACTAATGTCTGTTCAGTGCAGATAAAATTATAATATTAGAAATCCATATATCGAAATATGTGTAATGACTGATAGAGAACATATTACCAATAAGATCTAAATAGAAAAGCCAAGTGAATACCCTCAATAAGATATTGAACTGTTCACACAAATCCTATCGGGAGTGAGATCGGATGTGTTCATGTGGTAGTATCACCCGTCATATGACCAATGGTGTATTCATAATAAAAATCATTATTTTAAGCATCTTTTAAGCATCTTCTACCTCTCCAGCCTATGGAGTGTACATTTCACAGTTGATTCGTTACTGTCGAGCTTGTAGTTTGTACAATAATTTTTTGAACAGAGCAAAAACACTGTCCCAAAAGCTGCTTAGTCAGGGATTAGTTCAACCTTTGTTAATTTCATCCCTCAAGAAATTCTATGGCCGTCACCATAGCATCATTGAAAGATATGACGTGTCAGTATCCCAAATGAAAGTGGACATTTTCAGCTAGATTCACGTCTTCCCGGATTTGCCTACCGACTTTGACATTTTCCCGGATTGAATCACTCACAGTGTGACGGGTGCTGTTAACAGAGCAGGACATGCTTTCCCTTCCGGAGCACCTGATGTTTCACTGGAGTTCACATTGTGAGTCCCTTTGTTCTGAATGTTGTGGTTTCTGGTTCTGTGCTTTGTGTCTGTCGTCATTGTTTTTGTGTCTAACGTCATTGTTTTCTGTGTTCTCGTTTTTGCCCTGTCTTTGGACTTCGATTTTTGTGAATTTCACCCCTTTGTTCCTTCGGTATTCTACTGCCGTTGTTTGCAATGCTACAAAATTTTGATTTTATTTATATTTTTCATGTCAAGTGTAAATTTGATTCTGATTGGATAATTGTATGCAAAGTTTTGGCCCTTTGAGTACAAGTGTAGTGGCAACTTTGTAAGCCAATGATTCTGTTTGATTTTTTTATAATCAATTTTGTAGTGGTCTTATAATTCCAAAAAGTCCAAGTTGGCTTTGGACTGGAGTATCGTGCGCTCTTGGCGCAGCCGTTTATTGTCAATGCAGTTAACTACTGACTATATTTATTTCTATATAAAAATATTTTGCCGTATAAAAAATGGTTTAGAATTTCCGAAATGGCCATACAGCTCTCTAAAATTATTCCAGTTGGAGTTAACATATGTGTTATGGTCTCATGTTCATTTACTCCATATCCTTTCCTAAATATTTAGAAAGATGATTCTATTCAGGATGTTTTCTTTTGTATAAAGCATATAGAATAATAAACTGGTTTGAGGATATGTGATTTTTCTTGAATATATTTTGTTTATGTATATTTAATTTCCATTTTGAACCAGAAACTTCCGTTAAAACATTTGTATTATTTAAAATACCTGCATTTTTATTACTCGGATGCTATACAATTTTTTTTTCAGAATGAAAAAAAATGTATCCTCGAAATTTTTATTTATATTGTCAGAAAATACTCTTTAACGATGAACAGATCATTCTTTTTTGTATTTTTTGTTTTGATTTTGTTATAGTGTCTCAATTCGTGTTGGATATGAGTTGCCCTGATTTTGCATTTGGAATTCCCCCTTCCCCATTTTTGCTTCGGTATTCGTTTGCCGATCGATGTGTTTCAATTGTGAATTTTGTTAATTATGGCATATGGATATAAATATTCACTGATGAATGAATGCACCGAAAAAACGAATACCTTAGCTTAAAAAAGGGGGAAGGGAACTCTGTAATCGAAACTCGAAAAACATGGCAAAAAAGTAGCAGCAAAAACTTTCATCTTTATTTAAGATAAAAATAATTACATTAGTAGCAAATATATGTATTGTACTTATCTGACCCTTCATTCCAAAACGTTTGATGTTCGGGTATTTCTATTAGCCAAATGATATCAGTGTTATTTCTGATTTATATCAGATTTATCAGGTTATACACAGCAAGTATTTCTGGTATACAATGTATCTCCGATTTTTTGTTTATTTAATTACTATCGACAACATTCTTCTTATATTGAAAAAATCAAAATTATCTTTTCAAAGTACGAATACATGTTTTTAAACATATCATTAATTGATAAAGTATGCTTTTAAATTATCGAATTGTACAAGTAAGAAATCATAGAAATAGAAATATATGTTAAGGTTGTATACAAATACAAATGTACCTGTACATATAAAATATACATTTTTAAAATTTTTTTTAAAGTGCAGTTATCATTCAAATGCAATAATTTTACTTTTTTTATTCAGAAGGTAAGTTTTTTTTCAGTCACTGAGTACATCAACATCAGCAGTTATTCCGAAATATCCAAACATCATGTAGCAGATTCCTGTTTAAAAGCTGAATAGCATTTTCTAGGTTATTTTTATATATTCTGCATATCATATAAATGTTTATTTATTCAATGTGTGCAAGTGTAAAATGAAATAAGTTCATATAGAGAAAAGAAGGGAAACGGGGAATGTGTCAAAAAGACAACGACCCAAAGGGGAGTAATAACAACTCAAAGCCACCATAAGTTCTTCACTGAACGGTAAGAAAACCTTACACCCAATGGCAGATCGGAGTCGGCCCCTGAATAAAGAGTAATCAAGTTCAGCGAAATAAACATCATCCTAGACCCCTATAGACACACACAAAGTAAACTAACTAGAAAAAAGACAAGACACACAAAGGCTTAATAAATTTCCTGACTTAGGACAGGCACAGACCTGCTGCGGCGGGGTTAAACTAGTTTTATTTGGCCCAAACCTTCCCCCTAGCAAATGTGATAAATAAAAAAACAATAGTTACAACAGTAAAATTCAGTAAGCAACGGGACTGAGTCAATTGTGAAAAATGAAACTAAAAGAATTAAATATACACACATAAACATGAAATCACAAAGTCTTCTAGCAATTAAACTGACATGCCAGCTACATTTGTACAGATCCATTACCAAATGACAAATAATTTTATGTACCCCTAGTATACAGCTTCCACCAAGATCCTTTCCCATGAGGAGTTTAGCATAATGATTTCATGCATATGATTTCATGCATATACCGGAATACATAACCCGTGTCCATGCAATACAGATTTTAGAAATTTAGAATGTGTTTATTTAAAATGCAAAGACCCTATCAAAAATCAATGTTAATACCAAAGAAGGTCATACATGATGACTTGACGACAATACCGTAATTATAACCCTTATTAATTAGACGATTTAAAGGTTTTATAAATTTGTTAGGCGAGTTAAAGTATTTTTTTACTCTTTTGTAAAACATTACCGTAAAATAAGGGATGTGAAATACCAGCCTTGATTACATGTTTACAGGTTGCATTGTATTTACGAACTTAGTCTTTATATCGATGATAAAATTTAGTAAGGGTTTTAACTAGTTAACCCTGATGTAATAGTTTTCAGTTATGAAAAGATTCCGTTCATTAAAATCGCAAACATACTCGAGCAAATCGAACAAGTTGAGATATGTAAACTCCATATGATGGCGCTAATGGAACATCGCCATCCAGAAATGGATAATTAACTATGGGAAAAGAAAAATCGTCCCTTTTATCATAAATTTTAATATTTAATTTACCATTCGTTATATCAACATTGATGTCTAAGAACGGACAATGATGATCATTAGAATTGGCTTTATTCAAAGTTGGTTCTTTAGGGTAGATGTCCTAATAATACGTATTGAAGTCGTCATTATTTAAAGTTAAAATATCATCAAAATATCGGAAAGTGTTGTTAATCTTTTCAATTAAATGCTGTTTAGATGGGTCTTTGCTGATGTTGGTCATAAACTGAGATTCGTAGCAGTACAAAAAGAGGTCCGCTATAAGTAGTGCACAATTGGTATCCATAGGAATTCCAATGACCTGGCGATAAATACAGTTACCGAAACGAATGAATATATTGTCAAGTAAAAATTCAAGTGCTGAAATCATATCAAAGCAAGTTTAATTAGTTTAGTTCTTTTGTTTTATATTATTAAAATGTGTTTTAAAGGAGTTAAAACATATATATTCACAATCGGATTCTTTGAAAGCCCATTGAATAAGACGTCTGAATTTTTCCTTTATAAGATGATGTGGTAAGGTAGTATAGAGGGTAGAGAAATCAAAACTTTCAAGGGATTCAAATGGGGCATTATAAGCATCCAGTTTATCGAGATTCCAATGAATTTTTTACACTCCAAAAAGGATTGACACCACTGTTTTCATATACTTTGTCACAGAAATTTATTACCAGGTTTTTAATAGCAGTCAAAGTATTAGTGAGTAAAACAGAAACTTTAGTTGTAGAACAGTGACTAGATGACAAAATGAATCTAGATTTATACATTGTATAGCGTTTTGTGGAGTTTAGGGACCCAGTACATGGTTGGAACTGTTTAACTATCAGGTTTAGCTTGTAAAGATGTGGCTGTTAGAAAATGTATGTTTGTAATTTCATTTTCCGTTAATTATGTTAATTGAAAAGTATGTGAACTGGTAATTTCTTTTTGGAGTACTTATATATATCAATTTAGAGACTGAAGATACATAAGGTATCGAAATGCGCATATGCAGAATCCAAACTTCGGTATTATGTTATTTATTACAACTGGGCCGATGCCACTGCTGGTGGACTGTTAGTCCCCGAGGGTATTCACCAACCCAGTGGCCAGTACTTCGGTGCTGGCCAAAACCTATTTTATTTGTGCAATAACGTGCAATAACTAAATTTAACAAAATCTTGTTAAAAACTAAGTAGTGTCTCCCTCTTGCATAGCTCTGTCCTCAGTTAATTTTGGCTTGTCTATTCAGATCTGATTGGTAATTTGTTCTCTATCAGTCTTTACACATATTTCGGTATTTGAATTCCCAACATTTTGATTTTATCTGCACTGAAGAAACATAAGTTGTCAAAAAGCGCATATGCAGAATCCAAATTAACAGCAACTTCGGTATTATGTTATTTAGAGCATTTAAAGAAAATATAAATGTTATGTTAATTACATAATAAAAAAATGAACAGATAAACTTTGTTTTCCATTTGGAATAATGCATTATTTATATATAAATAATATTATATAATATTATATAATAAATGCTAAATATAAAGAAAAAAAAAGATGTAAGAATATGTTTTAATCGCGTATAAAATCTAAACACCGAAGAGTCTGAAAATACAAGTGGCTATTTCAAAAAGTAAGAGTCTACATCTTTAAAGTATTGGTTTGAACAAAACCGCAAATGAACAAATATAGACAGTAAATCATTTACTTAAAGATAGACATTTTGTATATACAGAAATGTATAAGGTGCTCGAAAATATTGAAAATCGGATATACAGTACCAATAGAATTAAGTATAAATTTTATCCTGTGTATTATCTTACGACTTCCTAATTAGCACAAGGATATTTTAGCACCCTGAAACTCTTTATATTTAGGTAGACGAAATTCATTTACCATAAACAGTTTTAAAAGGTCTCTAAAGCCGATCTTACACTACATCATATAGCACAAACGCACGGGGAACGGACGAAAATCATTTTTTTTTGGGTAAATATTTTTGTTCGTTCACGAATGACAGTGAAAACGCACGAAAACCGGAGGTATACAGTAAGAATACCGTACATGCACCTTCCTGGTAGCGAATAAACCGAACTCGCACCGAACAGCACGAGCACCGAATAAAACGTAATATTTATACCGGACGAGCACCGAGTAAAAACGAATTGAATAATTACTATGCAAAACAATCGATTTTTCATGTTATCGTTGTCTACGTTTGTCTTTTCTCTTTTTATTGTTTTCTTTTGCGGTTCCCTAGTAGATTGTGGCATGTGATCATGTAATTTTTGGCCATTGTAAGTATTCCTGTTATCTGACCGCTCAACAACTCGTTATACACAGATAATTATTTCGGCGTGCTTGACCAATTAAATTCATTTTTCTCAAAAGTCACCGAATAGAAAAGCAAGAGAATGACCTCAAAAAAGAACCGTCGGGTCACAGATAACCTGTTTCACTAACGACCCAAGGCGAAAATTCCAGTGAAAATACTCAAGACCAAGGTCGGATTAAAATTATACGGTCTTTAGAATAGCGGATGCTCTTAAACGGCGATAAAACGGACTTTATTTAAAATTTTTATGTTTATGGTATAATTTAGAAAAAATGTCACAATATAAATACAAATAAACAAACACTACATAAGTCTTGCAATTACTAAATTAAATAAACAACTTTAAAAAGATAGTGTATAGCACCTTCTATTTGATGATCACACAATCAGAAATCGTTGTAAACTCGTTTGAAGCAAAATAAAAATGGTAAAAGTAGACCACATTTTAAAGAGTAAAACAGGACAAAATATACAAAGTAAAAAATAATAAAAGACTGGCCAAAAACAGAGGAAAGAAACCGAAAGTATGACTCAAATTATCGGCCCAATGGCCTCCGACTAGGGGACAACCAGATAAATTATGTTATTCTTCCGTGGTTCAAGTTTCTCTCGTTCTGGCAGGACCATAAGTTTGGTTTTCCGTCCGGTTGCCTCATAGTTGAAGCTAAAAGGTCGAAAATACGGGAATTTCTCTCTGTTCTGAGCTGTTTTTTTTAATATTTTATAGTTTGTGCAAATTTTATTTTAATTGTGCCCTACTTTGACTCTTGATTCTTATTTTTTTTATTACATGCTAATTCTGGCTGTTGCACAACAACTATTTTTATGATTTCATTTCATTCGGTGCACGCCCGGTTGGTTTCCGCTGTAAGTCCGGAACTCAAACGGTTTATCTGTTATCTCTTCGGTAAAAATCCGTTTCACCAATTTAATCTACCGTATATGAGCGGATGCAAGACGGACAAGTAACGAATGAATAACGTATATGCAACGCATGACCACCGAACAAAACGTAAACCTACTGTACATTCACCGGACATTTTGTGCGGTATATGTCCGTTCCAAGTTTTAAACATGTTCAAAAATTTTCACCGTACAAAACGGATCACCGTACTTGTAACGTACTCACCGGACAAAGAACGGACGACAAACGTATATGAACGGAGATGAACGGATATAATTATTTTTTATACGTTCGGCGTTCGTTCGTCTAGAGTTGTAAGAGGGACTTAAGTGTTAAACCTGAAGTTCCGTTGTGGTACAGTTTTCGCCTTAGACAAAGTTCAGGTATAACTTTAGCATATGAAAAAGAAAGGAAATGTGGTAAATGTCAAGGAGGCAACATCCCATCTCTAGGTTAAAATGACCCAAAACAAAGCATTTAGGGGTCACCGTGCGGTCTTCAACACAGTGAGGAACATCACACCATATAGCAAGCCCTAATGGCCCCAAAAAGGTAAAAAAAGTGAACTAATCAATCGAAACAAACCACATCCAATAACCCGAACATTAAGAAACTAAAATTTTATAAGAAGACAAGGACAAGCCAATGACCAACATATATACCTGACTTGGGACAGGCGCAAAAATTGCGGTGGGGTTAAACTTGTTTTCTTGGATCCAAACCCTCCCTTATATGAATGGCTAAAAAATAAACACACAAAAAGGCTCACAGTAAAAGTCAAACTTGAAAAAAGTGTTGAATTATAATTTATATAGATTTGGTATCAAAGATAATCCTAGATGCGTATATGGTGCTGATTATGAAGATGCTAGTTACCTTTCCTAAAATGTACAGTATATAATGATATTCGACAGAATTTACTTATAACTCTTAGAATTTAGGGAAAATGATATAAATTTAATTCTCTGTAGAAATTGAACAAAAATTTACAGCAGTCTAAAGTTTTATATGCAATAGTCATAAATTTGATTGATTGATTAATATAGGATTAATAAAATGTTGCAGACTTTCTCTTTCTGTTTTTTTTTCCTCTTGTTTTATTTTCTTATTTGTGCTATTTTTTTTTAATTCTATTCTCAAAACATACGATATTTTTATACAAATATATACATCTAGTGATTATTTTATTTTATAACTACAATAATTATTATTGTATAAGTTTTCATGTATTTTATTATCTTATATGATTTCTTCTTTTTCATTTGGTTAATTATTACAAAGCAGATTTATTTGTTTAAAAATAACATTGCCGTTATGTTATAAATAAAAGTGACAACAAAAGTCCGTAGTGATAAGAGGGAGAGACTAGTAGGGAAAATCCGTAAGATGTGCAACATTATGGAGAACACACAACCCAACACAGAACATTTTAGGCAAACCGTAATACGGGCATTTTATAAATAAAATGGCGGGTTAAACCAGGTTTAATGATGCATCAACTTCCTGCTTTATGACGACTAACTATAGCTTCTGTGTGTCATGATTGTGTTAACTGTCAAAGACGTACTAATCATTACTTGTTCATGTTGTAAATTGTAGGAAGAGGGCTTATAATATGTTGTTAAAANGACCTTAACTGTAATATAAGAAAAAACTGGTTCCCGGAAGGTCACAACCTAGGGATAGGTACTTCCTGTCTGTGTTTTCACGGGAAAAATACCTCCGCTTTCACCTTTGATAAAATCTTTAATTTTCAACAAAATGGTATAAATTTCGGCAGAAAAGAATCTCTATTGAATGCCTTTTCGATTTGATTCATAATGACTAGTCAACCGTTTTAATCTACGACACTATTAACATTTCTTTGGAACTATGTTGTCTTAAATAAGACTATATTCACATATGTGCCTGACTGGGTTCCGAATTAGTTGTGTTACACCTTAATGATGCATCAACTTCCTGCTTTATGACGACTAACTATAGCTTCTGTGTGTCATGATTGTGTTAACTGTCAAAGACGTACTAATCATTACTTGTTCATGTTGTAAATTGTAGGAAGAGGGCTTATAATATGTTGTTATAAATTGTGCCCCATCCCTTTGAAAATACGTTTAATTCAATTGTAGCACCCATCACAAATATCTGATTTCATGATTTAAATTTAATTGTAATTATATAATGACATTATCATTTATTAAAAAATCTCCCTTCTGATTTCAAGACTTTATAAATTATCATTGGATGGCATTCTCTTACATGGAAAATTTCTAGCTTTTTGCCACACTGGCATTACTCTATTATAAATACAAAAGGCAAAATTTAGACGAAATAATGTGATATACAAACAAAAATAAATTTCCTATACATTGATATGTTGATTGTATCAGTAAATGTCAGACATGTGTAGAACATGCTGTAGTCAATAATATAAAACAAACACAAACGCATGAATCAAAAAGATTACATCGACAGGAAAGATTATTGTTCCGTTCTTAGACTGTATAGTTTATTGGTTATTACGCGATGGTATTTAGTTTGAATTACATTTGGTGTAGTCTGGCAATCAATTAGATACAAACAAACGATTAGGAATTACAAGGTAGATTTCAATGCCATTCCTGTCATTGCATTTAATTTGATTTTCTCCTCGTTAGGTTTTCTAGGACATTTTTATATTACAATTTCTATCTTCGCAAGTTGCATCAAGTGCATTTGCCGTTGTCTTGAGCTTCAAATATTGTACGCTACAGATTAAGTTAATATGAAAAAGAAAGGAAATGAGATAAATGTCAAGGAGACAACATGTTTTGAAAGATGGGTCAAGGAGTGCTAGCCGACATTTCCCTACTAGCTCAAGGAGCAGAGTCTTCTGGTAAAACAATATCGCACTACAGAAGAATATTCAGACTCGAAACGTCCCGGAGGCTTTGGTAAGAATCATCATATATTTCAGAAAAGATCGATGGTATCAATTAGAGGCCAGCATGCGTGTGAAATCTTCGGGTTATTTGATGCCAAAGCTAATTTAACGGATTCATAAATAGTATCCTGTCGTAATCCCATATTACGTAAAGAATGTTCATATCGTCTATGAAACTTCTTAATTGTATTCAACAATTTATGAAACCTGTAAACCTGTTGTAAAAATTTTGCTGTGGTAGTGAGGTTGCGTTCATTACAATCATCAACAGTAGAACAAACGGGAATCGTACTGGTTGAAATGTATACAACCCGTAGTAGTGATCTAGAGGAACGTCGTCGTCAAGACAAGGGAAATTAGTAATAGTGAAATAATGACAGTAAAATACCGAAGGAATAAAGGAGCAGTATTTACAAAAAATGGCCAAAACTAGAACACAGAAAACAAACACTTGATAGCTACAAGTACGGAAATAAAAAACACTTTAAACCAAGGCAGTCACAGTGTGAACTCCTGTGAAACTAAGAGTGACATCAGGTGCTCCGGAATAGTAAGCATGCCCTTTCTGTTCACCTGTCACACTCTAAGTGAGTCAATCTAGGGAAAATCGGTAGAGTCAACTCTGGGAAGACGTGAATCTAGCTGAAAATGTCTGTTTTCATTTTGGACACTGACAAGTCATATCTTTCAATGAAGTTATGGTGACGGCCATAGAATTTCTTGAGGGATGACATTAACATTGGTAAAATAAATCCCTGACTCAGCACCTTTTTCGTCAGTGTTTTTGCTCTGTTCAAAATCGCTGTAAAAATACATGCACCGACAGTAACGAATCAACTGTGAAATGTACACTCCATAGGAGAGGTGGGTATATTGCTGCTAAGAATGGGAAAGTTCACAATTTAGGAGTTTAAATCATCACACTTGTCATATGAATTAAATTCCAAACGTCTGTCTTCTTCAATATACAACAAAAGACTCAGGTACAAGGCTGAAATAGGTGTATCCGTTGTTTCTTAATCTCAAGCTCATTTGGACAATTCTGATGTAAATATTCCTTAAATCTTGGATTATTAAGAGAAAGTACATGGTCTATGTAGTGGAAGTTTGAATTAAAGGACTGGGCTAAATGTCTTTGTTTTCTTTGCGTAAGCCCTTGTAAAAACTTGGCTTCATACGAGCAAAGGTAATAGTCAGCTGAAAGTGGCGCACAGTTAGTTCCCATGGGAATTATGAAATCAATAACACAACTTTTATCATAAACTTTAGCTAACACTTAAATAATGAAGACAAAGATAAGGTTGATTTTATTTTGATTTCATTTAGTGGAAGTTTTCTTGCATTAGTTTGGAGTATCCTGGAAGGAGGAATCTTGAGCACAGATCTTAGAATTGAAAAGGTTGTGTTTTGACATTGGTGGGAGCGTGTTGGAAAGCTTCCGATCAGACTAAGTACTTGTAGCATTAAGTTTGATACATCGACAAACGATTATCAAAGGAAAATTCAATCAAATTTGTTTTCCTTATCAACCAAAATTTAATATTATTGTTTCAATACGTGCATTGGGTCAGTATATGTAATATATATTTATTAACCTGGTTACCTTATATATCCCGTTTATTTTTTTTAATGTAGAAGATTGCAAGATTATCTACAGAAAAGCTATAAAAAAGGCCATCATAAAAATTTTCTTTTTCATTAAGTTTCTTCTTATCTTATCCTTTTTACAACAATTGCCATGATGGCAAGAACTTTGTAAAAGCTTGACTCTACCAGAAATATTATAACAGAGCAGAATTTACGAATAGTGCCTCTCACATGAATCTCTTTTTGTTGTAATTTTTTGTTTTTATTTTGTTTTTATTTTGGTTTTTTTTATGATAAATTTCAGTATCTATTTCTATTTTCAAACAACATTTCAAATAAACTTTGGTGATTCTTGGGAAATCGAATAACCATATTTTAATGAAGAAATAGAGGGATAAGAACCTTTTGATGAGACAAAGATTAGCTCCGAAGTTTAGAATATTACATTAATGCAATAGACAGGATAGACATGCTTCAAACAAACAAATTACATCAATGAATACAAGTTCATCACATAAATACACAGACATTCTTATTTTTAAATTCAAAACAATTCTAAAGGCGAAACAATGTGTGCAACTTTTCTTTTTGCATTAAAAAATAATTAACAAGTTATCTTCAATTATTCCTGGGAACATCCATGAACCTTAAAACAACCATGTGTACTGCAATTGTTATTGTAAGACGCTAGAAATTATCTGCGAAATGTTTAAATCTAAACGTACAAAAATTGAATAGAATCATCTAAGAAAAAATATGTACTGAAAAAAATATATACTACGTGCCGTCAAATTTATTAGCTTCATTGGCATGTATGATGACTTATTATTGTCATCAAGTAATCCAATTCATGATGTTTTCATCAGGAACTTGTCTTCTATACTTCTTGTCAGAGATCTTATTTTTGATTACTAGTACAATATCCGATAATGATTTATACATCAAATCTACAGTGCCTAATACGTATGGAGATATTTTGTGTTATTGGGATTAATTTGTAATGGAAATGTAATTAAAGCACGTTTTTATTAAAGACAAGGCTTTTTATATGAGATATATAGCAAAGATCGCTAAAATCGTATCAGCTCCATATACAGGAATATAAATAAGCTATGTTGTATCTTTTTCTAGGGGATGTAAACCTATCAGAGAATAAATCTTGACTACCTCTGAAAAGTTCTTAAGGGTTCACCTTCGTCAACATAAATAAGTCAGCTAAGAATGTATTTAAGTTTTTTTAATGAATTGATATATAGACGGATATATTATGAACATCTGCAAATGGTGTATAACTAAACTGTGTCCTTCTGACAGCTGTTTGGCCTTCTTGAACTATCTTCCACAAATTACAGCGATGATTATATTTTAGATAATATGAACTTTCAGAAGCATATGGCTGTCAGAAATACCTTTTCTAAAGCTTCCAATATCTCTTTTTGACTTCTAAATCTTTGATATCAATTTTGCCAGATCCGTCTTGCCATTTAAATACAAACCACGTGATTGGTACAGGCAATGCCAATCATGTGATTATTTACAGATGTAATACTAGTAGATATTTCCACATATTGGGACATTTTAATATATTCAAGTGTTTAGTGACAGCAATAGAAATACATCAGCAAACCAATACCGAAGCAAAAATGAGGAAAGAGCTGACCCCAAAATAAAAATCCAAAATCACGGCAATTCATATCAAACACGAATTGAGACAGTATGTTAAAGACAAAACAAATAAACAAAAATGATACAAAACGCCACAAAACTGAAGCATTGAGAACTCCTACTAAAACTGAGGTGTTCCGGAAGGGTAAGCATGATCAGTGGCACCCGTGACACTGTCGGTGAAAAGTCCTGATCTTGTCGCAATCGGTATTTTCAGTCCGGTAATCAACTATGGATCTACCTAAAGATATCTATTCTCAACTGTGAAATAGAAAAAATGTTACGGTCTGTCAAATAAGAAGACCACGAATTTCTGTAGTGACAATTGCAACAGTGACCGAACATACCCTTGATGTACAAGTTTTTGGTAAAGGAATTTCGCTCTGTTGCCAAAATCGCTGTACAAACTACAGGCACGGCAATAGCGAATGAGTTGTGAAATGAAGATGCAATAGGCCTAATATGTGGGAATATTACTGCTCAAAAACGGGATATTATCTTTTGGAAACTCGAAATCAGCACGCTCGTCGTAAAGTTAAGTTTTTAGACGTCTCGAGATGTCAATGTAGAGGTATGGGTCCAGGTATATGCTTACGATGTTGTATCTATAGTGTCTTAAATCTCAAATTCATTTGGGTATACAGGATGAAAATTAAACTGATACTAAAATAACGAAATGTAATAAATCGATTTAATATATTCAACATTCTTACTTATATTGCCTCATAAGGAAATGTTTTATTTATATATTGAAGTTTATAACGCCATATCTTGAATGCAATAATATCAAACAAAACCGCATAAAATAGCGATCCCAAGATACATAATTTATGAAAGGATATGGAGTAAATGAACATGAGACCATATCACATATGTAAACTTCAACTGAAATAATCTTAATGAGCTGTATGGCCATTTCGGAAATTAATTCCGCATCAGCAGCACTAGAACCAAAACAAAGGAAATCTATAATTTCAAAAAATGTTGAAGGTTAATGATGACACAGAAAAAAAGTTACCATTTAAATTTCTTTGTTTTTGGATATATTGTAGTACTATAGTACTTGGTCGTTGTGTGATATACAAGGGCTTTTCTCGAAATATATAGGGCAAGATAACTGCCACTTGCTGTTAATGAGTATTAACAACAACGATATATTAGGGCAGACTGTAATGTGCATGTTATTAGTAGGGGAAAGTAACCACCAATGGAATAAGCTGTGACTATTGAATTTGTGATAACATAGAAATAGATTTCGATTTTGCAACGTCTTAGCTTCAAAATTACTACCTTAACTTACAATTTTTAAGGCCGTTCCATGCCCTTGCCTGACCACATTTCATGCCATAAAAAATTGTGTCTTTTAAAATTTGATTTTTTTTTCATTGAATATATTATTTGAAATCACAACAATAATATATTAAAAAACCAGTATAGAAAACCAGGGTTTTGAGAGATCTACAAGCATTCAAAGTTGATAACATTGCTTTCCTCCCCTAAAGAATTTTTGCCGTCAATAGTAAAAAACCGGAAGTGATATCACCGGCAGTGCTTGTAGCACCAAAACCAAATTACCATAGTCATTTGAGTGTATACGGTCTTCCCATGACTAAAACAGGAAGTTGTAGGTTGCACATGCCAAACCGGAAGTGGTCGCTTTCTTCCCTACTGTTAACCATAAGCACAAAAAGGTTGTCATTTACAAATTCTTGTTTTGTGATATATTGTATGATAGTTCGACACTTGCCCCGGAGTCCTTTAGAGAGAAAAAGGAGCGCGCATGTGGTACCGGAAGTTGTATATATTTCCTGTTGGCCACCATTTTGACCGGTATATACCTAATATGTTGTATATAAGTATATTTTGGATAACGTTGACTATATGAATGAGTTGATATTTCTCATGTTTTCCTGTTCCAAACTTCCTGAGAAATCAGCAGTGGCTTGTTCTGGGAGTATTTCTATCATCTCTGCCTTAATTGTTTGAAAGGAAAGATATCTTTTGTTTTTCTATGGTAATTGCCCTATCCCCACTATTTTCGTTTTTTATTACATCATTATTTTCCCTTTTTTTTATTCGTTTGAGTGCATTATTGACATTTAACAACTATCTCTCTTCTTTACTTTTTACAATTAGTTTCTCCTTTTCATTTCTTTTACTGTGTTATTTTATTTATATTTTTTTTCTTTTTCTCAGCTTATTTCAAGATTACCTCCATTTTTCATCCCTTCGGAGCAATTTGAATTTTCCGGCCATTTTTGTTTGTTGGCAACGGTCGACATTTTGATATTTTAAGGACCAAAACTTGTTTCTACACATGCTAAGTAACCAACCTGTCAAATCTCATTCAACTTGAAGCAATATTAAATTTTCCCGCCATTTTCTGTTCCCATAGCAACCGTTGTCATTTTTATATTTTATATTTGCTAAGTAACCTTCCTGTCAAATTTCATTCCATTCCATTCTGAGCGTTTTAAATTTTTTCCCGCCATTTTTATGGTTTGATCACGTGACAGCTGTCCTCATTAGCCTTAAATTGCATAAAACCAAACGAAATCCAAATAATCAGTGATATCAAAAATACTTACGGACAAAACTACGATGAAGGGGGTAAAACCTTAGATTTAGAAATAACATAAAATTTAGATAATAGTAATAAGCAAATTTTCCGAAATTTTCCCTGTTACTTCAATAAAGAAAGTCAATACCCCATACAAAGAGTCAAAAAGCCCCGCGACTGGTGTTGTAATATAAATATTTCGATTTGGAGAATATGCTAAGTTAATGATGATTTGATTACACTGTATCCAATTCAAGAAGGTGATGAGATAAAAATAGTATGACTAAAAGCATAAAAAAGTTTCACTTAGCTGTAGTACGATTAAATAGCCCATCTAACAGAGTATCGGAATGTATGACTTAAGACAGTGATTATTTCCTGAGGTTTGAATTTCCGAACTTGAGAAGTTATTTTTTAGCTCAAAGGGCCGGATAAGCTCTTGCCAATATTTGTCGTCAGTCGTCTTTTCGCAGTTAACTTTAAAAACAAAACAAAACAAAAACAAAAACAAAACCAAAGAAAAACAAAACAAAAAAAGAAAGAAAAAACAAACAAACCAAACTGTATCATTTCCAGGGTATCATTTCCATGACGTTCAGTTTCAATGACACACCAACATGGCTACCGTTACTAATAATAGCACATTAGGGTAAAATGATTTTTTTGGCAAATAATTTCACAGCAGTTCCCGATATCAAACTGTAAAATGTAGTTAAAGTGATCAGCATGTCAATATCTTCCGACTGAGTGTTTTATGAGAAATCTGATATCATAGGGGGTTTAATTCTTTTAGGAAATGCTTACCCTTCCGGAGCACCTGATGTCACTCCCTCTTTTCATGGCAGTTCACACTATGAGTGCCTTAGTTTTTAATGTCGTCTTTATATTTCAGTGCATTGAAGCTGTCTCACGTCCTTGTTTTGTCTTTGTTTTTCTCTGTTGCCGTTTTTGCCATGTCGTTGGATATCGATTTTTGTAGTCTTCGCTACCCTTGTTCCTTCGGTATTCTACTGCCGTTGTTTTATTAAAAAAAAAACTCTTTTGAAAAAGAAAAAAAAAGTCGGTAACATTGTACAAATCTCCTGAAGTTAGAATGTTGATTGTAAATAAGTGGCAAATATTAAGAAATATTTGGTATGATGCATAGAAGTTTAGATTGATTTGCATGTACGTGTGTGTGGTGAATGTAATTGATTGTCAACATACTTGGGTATATCACAATTGGACAGTGCGATGTATGCACCCCAGGATACCATCTTTGTACTCTATGATATGATTCCTAGTATGATTAAGTAAGAAATAACAAAATACCGAGGTAACTGTGAATTTAGGTTCTGCATATGCGCATTTCGACAACTTATGTCTCTTCAGTGCAGATAAAACCAAAATATTTGGAAGTTCATTAACCGAAGGGTGTAAAACTGATAGAGAACAAATAACCAATAAGATCTAAATAGAAAAGTCAAAATCAGCTAAGGACAGAGCTATGCAAAAGGGAGATACTCCTTAGTTTTAAACAAAATTTACTAAAATTTAGATATTGCATGTTTCCAAATAAATTCGGTTTTCGGGCCAGCACCGAAGTACTGGCTACTGGGTTGATGAATACTCTCGCGGACTAACATTCCATCAGCAGTGGCATCGGCCCAGTGGTAAAAAATAACAAAATACCGACGGAGGTAACTGTGAATTTAGGTTCTGCATATGCGCATTTCGACAACTTATGTCTCTTCAGTGCAGATAAAATCAAAATATTTGGAAGTCCATTAACCGAAATAGGTGTAAAACTGATAGAGAACAAATAACCAATAAGATCTAAATAGAAAAGTCAAAATCAGCAAAGGACAGAGCTATACAAGAGGGAGATACTCCTTAGCTTTAAACAAAATTTACTAAAATTTAGATATTGCATGTTTCCAAATAAATTCGGTTTTCGGGCCAGCATATCCGAATCAAGAAGGTAATGAGATGAAAATAGTATGACTAAAAGTATAAAAAAAGGTTTCACATAGCTGTAGTACGATAAGATAGTCCCATGTATTGATTTATGCCTGACTGAAAGCATTGATTATTTCTTAAGGTTTGACTTTCCGAACTTGATGAGTTATTTTTAGCTCAAAGGGCCAGATAAGCTATTGCCAACACTTGACGTTCATTGTCTTTTCATAGTAAACTTTCAAGAAAATCTGCTATGAAACAACCAAATCCAACTTTAACAAACAGAGTCATTACTATGGTATTATCACCACTATATTTCGTTCCAATGGCCCAACAATTATGCAACATAGCTACCGTTACTAATAATAGCACATTAGGTTTAAATGACTTTTGGCAAATAATTCCACAGCGATTCCAGATATCAAAATGAAAAAATGTAGTTAAAGTGATCAGCATGGCAATATCTATACTGACTAAGAGTTTTATAAGAATATGATAACATAGCGGGTTTAATTCTTTTATTAAAAAACTCTTTTGAAAAAGAAAAAAAAAAATAGTCAATAACAGTGTACAAATCTCCTGCTGTTGAAATTTTGATTGAAAATAAGTGGCAAATATTAAGAAATATTTGGTATGATACATAGAACTGTAGATTGATTTGCATGTGTACGTGTGTGTGGTGAATGCAATTGATTGTCAACTTACTGGGGGCATATCACAATTGGACAGTGAGATGTAAGCGCCCCAGGATACCTTCTTTGTACTATATTATATTATAACGAGTATGATTCAGTTAGAGTAAGGTTATTTAGAATGAGAGAATTTATATTCCTCCATGTGTCTGCTGTTATAATAATTTACTTTGTTTTCTTTAAAATTGATCTTACATCAGCTTCTTTTTTCATGTGGTACGTGTATAGTAAATTTCTATTTAAAAACGCGTTTGGTAAAATTATACAATCTTGATTTGATAAACATATATATTTTTGCATTTTATGTAAATCACACACTTAAAAATGCAAATAACTCGGTTCCGTATATCAAAATATAAAATGTAGTTAGAGCGATCAGCATCACAATATCTACCTGCTGTGTGCTTCCTAAGAAATCTGATTACTCAGTAACTTCTGTCATTTATAGTAACTTCGGTATTTTGTTATTCATTTAAACTCAAAATGATTTTTTTTATTCAGACGTAATCAACTTTGAATATATACATATCAATATCTAACACCGGCAGATTTTGAAAAAAAATGTTTTTGCTATACAAGAGGGAGATACTCCTGGGGACTCACAATCCACCAGCAGAGGCATCGGTCAAGTGGTAACAAATAACAAAATACCGAAGGTACTGTGAATTTTGTTGCTGTATATGCACATTTCGACAACTTATGTCTCTTCAGTGCAGATAAAATCAAAACGTATGAAAGTCCATCAACCTAAATATGTGTAAAAATTGATAAATATCAAATAACCAATAAGATCTAAATAGAAGAGCCAAAATCAGCTAAGGACAGAGCTATGCAAGAGGAATATATACTTTAGTTCTTAACAATTTTTCTTAAATTCAAATATTGCAAGTTTCCAAATCCAATCGGTTTTCGGACCAGCACCAAAGTACTGGCTACTTGGTTGGTAAATACCCTTTGGGACTAACAGTCCACCAGCAGAAGCATCGGCCCATTGATAATAAATAAAAAAATACCAATTGATTTGATATATAGATTGAGATCTAAATGCTTATGTTCAGCATGCCCAGGACCAAATTTTATCTTCAGGTTGAAGTTGTCTGACGAGCATGAATGAATACAATAAAAAAAATCCGCCATGAAAAACAATTATTACCTTTGATGAAAGTCCAAGCACGGAATAAAACGCTGGATTCATGCCTCTGTTGGAATTATAATGCAAATATTACACCATCGGAAACAATTTTACAAAACGCTATTTTGGCTTTAAAATGCACCTCATTCAAGATAGCATATAGCGAAGAACTTTTAACATTGGACTTTATTGGAAAACACACTCAAACAAATTCTTTTCTGAAACTACTTGGCCAATTAGAACCATACTTAGTTTGAAACGTTCTGTTGAGGTCTTCTAGGAAACAAAATGTCTTTCAGATTCGTGCTTCATCGGAGATTGATGCCAGCGCTGTAAAAACATATAGTTAAAAAATGGCCCCACGGAAAATCATATTCTTCTCCATTGAAACTACTTCGCAAATTTTTACTTTTTTTGCTCGCGATTGTCTTTGAAAAAAAAAGTCCGACGATTCCTTGTCATATTTTAGGTGGTCGCCATCATGGAACATAGTTTTACATTAGACCCAACGGAAATGCATTCAAAGATTTTCTCCTCTTAACCCGTAGGGCCAATTAGAACCAGAATATATAAACAGTCAAAATTATTTCGAGACCTAACACATCTTCGAATGTATAAACCTTTTAGAATATGTTTTTATGACCAAACGAATACACCTAGGCAAAAAAAAATACAGAATCTGGATTTTTGGCGTGCCGCCCCCTGCCTGACTCTTAGCTAGAATACTACTTAAATGGCAATGTTTGGCATCATGGCAACCACCTAAGCAACCATGATCCAAACATTTTTGAATTTGTAAAAAATAATCCTTTCTTTGTACATACAATTTCATTAATATGTACCAGCATTTTTTTTTTGCTTTAAAAATTGACTTTTCCCAAAATGAATACATGTTGCCATGGCAATTATACACCAGTCAAATGAAATTAAGTTCATTTTCTCTTTTCAATTGAAGTTAAAATTGTATAACAAGTATTTTGTAAATTTAAGACCATACGTGTCACATCCCAGTATGAAGTTGTAAGTTCTTACAGTGAATTGCCATTAATTATCGACTGTTTTTGTACAAAATTTTACAAAACGCATATCTTTACACTGAACTAGACTTTAGAGTACTGGCTTTGATCTCAATTTAAAAAAGGTGATATTATAAGTGTTTGTATTTTTGTAGCTTTAACCATTTCACTTAATTTGGCGAACAGTTCTCCGAATGGGTTGATTTTTTTCTGCCTTGAAGGCACACAAATCGTCAAAAATGTCGTACGCAAAACTAAAATTTGCATGTTTGTTACGATATATGATTGATAAAATGAACAATATACAATAATTCGAAAAAATATTCTATTGAAAGCATGCAGATATTAAAGAAACATACCTTAATGAATCATTCAATTGGCCGGTTATAAAAATATGATTTATGGCAAATTAAATTAAATTGTAGTCTAATACAATGGGTCATAAACTTTGTTATTGCATTACCTTGTTTACGCATTCTTACACATGGGAGTTATTCAATGATAGAATTTTTTTCACTTCTATAGAAAGATAGATACACATTAGATAACGGTAAAAAGTTATCGTTCCGTAAATGGTAATACTTGATGCATGCATTTGAATTTTAGAAGTCTTCTAACATTATTTGTATCTTATTTTTCATAATTCAACCTTCAAAGATTTTTTAATTTCCAAATGTTTTGATTTGATCTGCACTGAAGAGACGTAGGCTGTAGAAATACGCATGTGCAGAAACTAAATTAACAGTAACTTCGGTATTTTGTAAATTTTTTACGATATAAGCCGAAAAGAGTGATAAAAGTCAATATTGATGCATTAAAATGTATTTTATATAAAGATACAACAATGATGACAGAGATTTTTGACAATTCTTCAGGCTTTAATGCAACAATATAAACGCCATAAGCAATTAAAAGATATGGAGTAAACACACACGAGACAAAGTCTCTATAAACGCATAGCAAAACCAAAAAATGGAACATCGGTTTCATTGTTGTTCAATATCTTGAAGTCAGCGAGAGGCCTTCAACAATAAGCTATGCACCTCATATCTAGTTGATGTGTTTGTCATTTTCTGCCAACAGAATGTTACTTAATTAGTTCCATTGATGGTTTGACTATAGTTATGTTAATTGGTTGATTTTTTATCATAGAGAAGTTATTATACACATAATGCCCTTGGATGAAGGTGTTAGGGTAGATTAACACACGAGGTAAAAATTATCACCCGAGACAACGTCGAGGGTGATAATTTTTCACCGAGTGTGTTAATCCAACTAACATCTTCATCCAAGGGCATTATGATTTTTATTATACTGAATGCTTAATGTACACAATAAGTCCTCGATGTACGTATGTTTGAAAATAATAATAATAATGATATGTTTAATTGATGCAACATCAAAAACACATAAACAAATAGTCAATACTGTTTTACTATTGTATCGAACTGTGGCAAAATCGCTTTTAACTGCAATTAAATTTGTGACAAGGTCCTTTTTCATATGATTAGGTCACTTTTATTTTACTACTGAATACATAAATAAGTAAAACAGCTTTAATTATTGTTGTCAACAACAAAAGTGACGAAAAAATAAGAATCTGTATACATCAATGACGTCATCGATCGGAGCGGGTGTTAATTTAGACATTAATACATATTGCTAACGATTAAAACATGTTGCTAAGGATGGGTAGGGCTAATGAGACGTTACTTAAAATTAATCAACTTCCAATTACATTTTCAAATATTTTAAGGCACATAAACAGCTAATGGAAATTGAAGGAAAACTCTTGAGTGAACTGTTTCCCGCCAAAAATTTATGTCTTATAACTCAAAATTCTTTCATGGAATTTCAATATTTTTTGCTCATTTTGTTTAATTATCAAAGTTCTTCATGACAAAAGGTTAGCATTTTAATTCTAATTACAAAATTTCTGACACTCATACTCCCTTAACTTTATTTGACTCTGATTTGCAATAATTTATCTACACTGCAACTATGCCAAATTTTGTCGGACTGACATTTTATACTTCAATGTATAATATTACTACTCTGTGGATGTCATTATATGATGATATTGTAGTTTCTGCAACAGGATCCATGTTGCTGGCTTTTATTCTGCTTCTTCGTACCTAAGCGTTTAATCAATGTAATGTTATTTGTTAATGTCGGGACTAAGAAGGGTTAAGTTTTACGGTATCGACATTTCTACGTATGTTTAACCTTTTTTAAATAAGGGTTAATTATTACCCAATACAGGGTTTAAACGTACTGTAGATATTGATATATCTTAAAACCCCGGACTTGTCAACACACACAGCGATTATACGTGTGCAGAGCCTACCTGTTTGCATGGGGTTGCACTTGTGCTTTTTGTGTCGCTTTTCTTCGTATTTTCCCTTTTGTTTTTATCTATGTTTGTCCTGTAGTTTCTCCATTTGATTGTCTCTAGACAATTTTTGTTGCCCAAAAATTATGATGTAAAGTCTAGTCGTATCATTAAATAAATAAGTTTGTGTTTTATATACTAGTAGATACCTTAACAAACATTTATTTCATGACGTTTCGATAAGTTTCTATTTATTCTTACTCTAAGCTTTACAAGGAGAGTGGAACATTAAGAATTCATAAGTAATCTTTAAAATGTCTAGATCAATTCGCTCACTTAATAGAATGCTATAAAAAAGCAAAACTTGCCATTTATTCAAACACGATTATAATTTCAATATTAAATATTCTAAATGCAATTTATTAGAAATTATTCCCTCGGACCTCAATGTTCTTTTTTGAACGCAGCTTTATACTTTTTTATTTTAGCATCACATTAAACGTTTTACACAATATTATCTAACTAAAGTCGCCGAACAAAATAGTCATTTGTTCTCATTTTATCCTAACAAACATTAACTCTAGCTGACACCAAAATACTCTCTAAATAACATTTTCCTGTTTTTTTTTGTTATAGATACTAAAAATAATTACTAAATTTATAAACGTCAAAATCACTTACGAAAACGTGTGTTTTATGAGGACAGCAGTATGCACAAAGGAATACATGTCATATTCTAATTCAGGTGCTGCAGTAAAAATTTCTTTTAAAACGTTACCAATAGATGCAATGTATATAGAATAAAGGGATGTCAATTCGAAAAGAAGGAGCTTAACAACTGCAGAATACCGAAGGAAAAAAGAACAAGATTACATAAATCAAAGTCAGAGACAAGGCAAAAGCAAGAACACCAGATGACGGACGGAAGACCAAAGACGCTACACAACATCAATACATCAACAATAAAAATACAAGAATAAAAACTAGACAACTAACAGTGTGAACTCTCAAAAGAGCGACATCAGGTGCTCCGGGAGGGTAAGCATGTCCTGCCTTGTATACATGATGCTTCACACTGTCAGTGGGTTAATCCCTGGTTTAGTTAAAGTCAGTTAAAAAAAGGTCAGTTGTCATTTGTGACACCGACATTTCATGTCTATCTATGATGTCGTGGTGACGGCCATAGGATATCTGAATGGACGAAAGTAACATGAACAAAGCCCTGACTCATGATCAGCAGTATGTGTGACAATGCTTTTGCTCTTTCCACAAAGTCATTGTATCAGCTACAAGCTCTACAGTATCGAATTATTTGTGAAATATACACTTCTTTAGCTTGGATGGTAGGTATGCTGCTGCTGAGAAAATGAGTGTTCACAATTGGGAAGTCCAAACCATCACGTTTGTCATATAACTTAGATTTCAGACGTCCATGTTCGTCAATATATATCCAAAGGTCGAGTTATGAAGCAGAATTGGGTGAATAGGTTGTCTCTTTAATTTCAAACTCATCGGGGTAGATCCGATGTAAATATCTTTTAGGTCTTAGGTTATTATGCTGATATTAAGGATGGTCACTCCTCAAGTTTATTATATCAAGGATTTAAAATTATCATTTTTATTTGTTAGAATATGGGTCATACATCATTTTTATAAAGAAAAACATTGATAGGTCAGTGTGGCCGTTTTTGAAATTTAAACGCCTGAAATTTTAGAGGGAACCGAACTTCTCTAGACTCTTCATTCACTTTGCATTAAGACAATAAACCCTTAAAATGCAATGAAGGAATATAAAATTTTGTCAGAAGTCTATTGAAGATGTATGCTATCATATTTTGAAAAGAAAAGTGGGGGTCAGTGTACAAAATTTTATAATTCATCATTATGGATAAAATAAGAGAATTCCGAAAGTCAGAGACAGTTTCAAAAACCTGAGGAGTGACCACCCTTAATTAAAGGTCTTGGCCACTTGTTATTGTTTCTGTTGTATTAGCTCTTTTGAAAACTTTGCTTCATACGGATAAAGAAAAAGGACAGCTAAAAATGTCAAACCTTAATCGATAATTTTATTTATAGTACTTAACCTTCTGGAGCACCTGATGTTTCTCTTAGTTTCATGGGGGTTGCCACTACGCATGCCTAGGTACTGATTGTTGTTTATATTCCTAAGCTTTGTGGCTGTCTGACGCTACTGTTCTCTGTTTCTCGTTTAAGCTGTGTCTTTGGACTTGGAGTTTTGAAAATATCACTCCTTTGTTCCTTCGGGTTTTTTTCTATGTTATAATGAGCAAACAAATATCTTCTCATCAAAGCTTTGTTTTATGTAATTTATTTGAACTTTGTTGACCACAATGTCTGGTTTTGTGTATTTAGAATAATGCATATTCTTTATGGTTGGGATATAAGTTTTTTTAACAAAACACTGTCCTAGTTTACCCATTATATTTGGAAAGAAAACATTACATTACATGAAAATTGACAACATACGTTTCAAGCACATTTGATTGTTAGCGGTAGGATTGCTACCAGTTTATGGGTACCCACTACGAAATTTCTCTTTTTAACCCTTCCATATACTTGTATAAATGCAAGAATACATGGTAAGGAATGGAATTTTCATGAATTATTTCACATTTTGTAGTCTATTGGGTGATCCATCATCCACTGAGAGATAAATTTGCAAACGAATTCCTATTGATGCAACATGACAAAAATAAAAACTTTGCACACACAGAGGAAATAATGGAATACTGTTGATGGCTTTTTTGTGCTTCATGTGTGCACAGCGGCGCATTTCATTTGGGCGCATTAGCATTTCATTTGGGCGCAAAATTTATTTCAAATGGGCACAAAAATAACTTCATTTGGGCGCAAATAAAAATCTTTCATTTTGGCGCTATGGCACGCGATAGTTACAAAACTAGGGGTTTTCGTGCGAAATACTAGGTATACCGCACGTTAACTAGGGGTTTCCGATCGGTATACATAGTATTTTGCCGAAAACCCTAGTTTCCGATTGAAATTCAACGGAAACTAGGGGTTTCAGTCGAAAACCCATAGTTTCCGATCGGTATCGGAAATTCGAGTTTAAACCGAAAACGCTTTTCATAGTTTTAGCCAATGAGAAGCGAGAAACGGAAATCGCTATTTGATATTTAACGTTTGTCTATGGCACGCGATAGTAACACAAATGCGGTATACCTAGTATTTCGAACGAAAGCTAAGTGTTTTGTGCGAAATACTAGGTATTCCGCACGTTAACTAGGGTTTTCGATCGGTAAACATAGTTTTCGGCGAAAACCCCAGTTTCCGATTGAAATTGAACGGAAACTAGGGGTTTCCTCGGAAATTCGAGTTTAAACCGAAAACGCTATTCATAGTTTTAGCCAATGAGAAGCGAGAAACGGAAATCGCTATTTGATATTTTTACGTTCGTCCAATCAGAAACGGAAAACGGTATTCAGGGTTTAATTAGACCAATCAAAATCGTTTTTTCTGCTTATCGCTTATATTTCTGTTTTTTTATTCAAATTTCGTATCTTATATTTATTTTATATATTTTGATATTATAAATTAATTATCAAATAGAGTTGTGCCTTTGACACTTTTAGGTGCGAATGGATATCAGATTCGCGGGTCATGGGAGGATTCGATCTCGACTGTCTATATTCACCTTCACGAGTTAAAAGTTGTGAAATATTGCCGTTTTAGACTAAGTTTAAAAAGAATATTCAATTTAACTAATCTCTGGAGCAAAGATTTTTATTTTCATAAAACTTGATTTGTACTCTGTTTTGAAATTTAAAAAAACATGAAATTTGGTCTGAAAAATAAATAATTTGATAAGCAGTTACAAAAACAAAAACTCAGTCTTATAAATGATCAAAACAATTCAGTGTTTTAAAACTTTTACCTCATCATATCCTTTCTTAGGAGTTTTATAATTCGCGAAGTTAAAAATTTCATGGATTTTAGCATTTAAGAGGTATGAAAAGTGTAATTTTGAGTTTACGGTTTAAACTTACTCTTTAAAATACATCGGCAAACGAATACCGAAGCAAGAACGAGGAAAGGGGAAATTCTAAAATCATAAATCCAAAATCACGGCAATTCACAGCAACACGAATTGAGACAGTATGACAAAGACAAAACAAATAAACAAAAATGAACAAGAACGATACAAAACTAAAGCACTAGCAGTGTGAACCCCTATAAAATTGAGGTATCATCAGGTGCTCCGGTAGGGTAAGCATGATCTGCTCCACGCGTGGCACCCGTCACACTGTCAGTGAAAAGTCCGGTTTTGTCACAGTCGGTGTTAGTCAGTCCGGTAACAAACTCTGGATCTACCCAAAGA
>MJUU01067171.1:2857-13331 GCA_002080025.1 Modiolus philippinarum | reverse complement strand
ATTTAAACCCTTATTCTTCCTATAATTTAATTTTATACATCTTTATGAGCATCCTGTAAGAATTTCATTAAATTCTATTTATTCTGTTACACTATTCATGGTCGAACCTTGCTAGCTAATGTTAATCATATGAAAAATCGACGGAGTTCAGTTTCCCGCCAAATTTTCGATTACTTACATCTCATAAATGAGATCATCAACCAAACAATTTATTTCACTTAAATATTTTTCTTTTGATTTTCTAACAATAAATCACCTTTATTTGAAAACCCCAAAAATTTCAAATGGAGTAACGAACCCCCTAAACACAGGTCCATTAAAGTTTTCCGAGGGGAAAAATGACACATCTGAAGAATCAATATAGAGGATACGGGCATAAAAGACAATCACCAAAGGACTACTATGGGTAAGCTTGATATCATTTACCAAAACTGTTTGAGAAAAGTAAATTTTGAGCATGAATTTTGGAATTGTAAACAAGCATGTCAGTATTGACTGTTACACGTTTCAAGATTGAAGCTGTTGGAATTTTGTGGATTAGATATTGAACAAATAAAATCATTGATAATATTTTATGTAACTTAGAATTATAAGAATTATGGGGATTGATCATGAAAATGTGTTCTACTAGGACGAAATATATCGAGCTTCAGAGTTTAGGTATCAATAGAAACAATGTCAAATAGGTTACAAGTCCGTAGAGCGATGGAAGCCTGTGAAATACGAACACCATCTGAAGTTGTATTCTGTGCGTTTAAATGTTCGAAATGGTCGCCATTTCTAAGATGGCCGCCAACTTACGTTAAAAAATTTGGGATTCTATATCTCAGGAACGGAACTGCATATAGGAATGAGTTTTGTATAATTGTACAGTAAGATGAGAGGAAGGAATTTATACGACAAAAATTTTCAAAATGGTCTCCATTTCCAAGATGGCTGCCGAAATGACGAAAATAGATTTTTGGTAGATTTTTAGGTTGCAAACAAGGTGGAATCATCGAATAGGGAGTCTGGGGTGACATCGGCTGTTGCTTGCAATTGCAAATGTAGTTCATATTGCGGTGATGTATAATGTGTCTGTCATTAATGTTAAATGGTATTGTTTTCTCGCAATAATAATGTTTAAACGTAATATTATTAAGAATATTACATGTAAGAATTTAATGCGTTTTAACACGTATTCCTTAACATTCGAATTTCATTTATTATTTTCAGGACCGGTTGCTCTTTTACAAGCGAACACTGAAAGGATACGAAATAAATACACATGAGGTAAAATCTCTACAAATACATGGCAAAACCAAGCACTGGAACATTGCTTTTTTGTTGTTTATCATCTAAAAGTCACACTGGAACCACCAATAATGAGCTCTGCTCATACCTCATAGTATATTCAAGACAGCCTCTGCACCTTATGTCTGAATATTTCTTTAATGTACATAAGGATTTGAAAAAAAACTATAGATTACATGATTAACAAAGGATTTTAAAGGCTGTTATTTGTATTAGGGTCATAACATTTTATATGGCCAAGAACACGAAAGGAAGGTATCAAATAGGACCGAACACACACTTTTTGTTTGGTTTTCTTGATTTCTCCGGAAGTGATAATGGCGTTACAATATATGGATACAATATTTACCCTTGTGGGCTGTGTCATGCGATTATAATTTTCGACCATTGTAGATGTTTGTAAATAAGCCAAAGTAGCCTATGACTACAATAAAAAAAGATGCCCAAATAGGGAAAAGTATTTCCATTCATACATAGATATTAACTTTCAAGACCATATTTGTAACTCAAATAGGGTACTGGGTGACCATATACGAATAAAATATTCAAATAGGATAAACGTATTTTTCCTCCTGTGCACTGGGAACGCTCATTGTACAGTGTATAAAATGATTCTCACTACCTTTATTTTTTTTTCTTTACTTCTATTACTACGCAAATTTTTATAATGTCCATCGTAATTTTCACTTCCATCTCCTACTCTGTAGCCTCCGACATCTGCGGTGACGTTGAGATGTGGTAAGAAAAGAGTTGAGTTAAAAACTTATTTGTTTTTCTCTTTTTCCCTTTTTTTTATTTAGCCGGGAGATTTAAATATTTCCATTCATACTCCTTTAAGCCAATTTATTTCCGAGAATTTCGAGGAGATTAAATTTCAAGAACTGGCTGATCACATTTTATAATCTTTCGCGGAGGGATATCTCTGACAGCACCTAATGTTACCTCAGTTTTTTGTAGGGTTTACACTGCAGTTTTAGGTCTTTGACGTTCTTTTTGATTTTTGTTCATTTGTTTTGTCTTTGCCAAGTTGTCTCAATTCGTGTTGCGTATGATTTGCCGTGATTTTTGATTTTTGATTTTCATCATTCTTGCTTTAGTATTCGTTTGCTTATGTATTCACAATTACTATACATGTAAAAAAAAACGTCGAGAACAGAAGATATATATATAATAGAAAAAAATACAGAAGTAACTGTGAATTTATTTTCTGCATATGCGCATTTCGACAACTTATGTCTCATCAGTGCAGATAAACCAAAACATTTGGAAGTCCAATCACCAAAAACGTGTAAAAGCTGATAGAGAACAAATAACCAAAAGAATCTAAATAGAAAAGCCAAAGTTCAGCTATGGACAGAGCTATGCATGAAGGAGATTCCCCTTAGTTTTAAACACAATTTTGTAAAATTTAGATATTGTAAGGTTCAATAAAATCGGTTTTAGGTCAGCACCGAGGTACTGACTGCTGGGTTGTTGAATACTCCCGGGGACTAACAGTCCACCAGCAGAGGCAGGCAACGGCAAAAAAAAAAAATACCAAATACCGAAGTAACTGTGAATCTATTTTCTGCATATTCGCATTTCGACAACTTATGTCTCATCAGTGCAGATAAAACTTCAACATTTGGATGTCCAATCACCAAAAAATGTGTAAAAGCTGATAGAGAACAAATAACCAAAACGATCTAAATAAAAGAGCCAAAGTTCAGCTAAGGACAGAGCTATGCATGAGGGAGATACTCTTTAGTTTTAAACAAAATTTTGTAAAATTTAGATATTGTAAGGTTCAATAAAATCGGTTTTTGGGTCAGCACCGAAGTACTAACTACTGGTTTGGTGAATACCCTTTGGGACTAACAGTCCACCAGCAAAGGCACCGGCCCAGTGGTAAAAAATAAAATCATACCGAAGTAACTGTGAATTTGTTTTCTGCATATGCGCATTTCGACAACTTATGTCTCATCAGTGCAGAAAGAACCAAATCATTTGGAAGTCCAATCACCAAAAACGTGTAAAAGCTAACAGAGAAGAAACAACCAAAAGTATCTAAAGCCAAAGTTCAGCTAAGGACAGAGCTATGCATGAGGGAGATACTCCTTAGTTTGAAACAAAATTTGGTAAAAAATTAGATATTGTAAGATTCAATAAAATCGGTTTTCGGGTAAGCACTGAAGTACTGACTACTGGGTTGGTGAATACCCTAGGGGACTAACAGTCAACCAGCAGAGGCTGTTAAGTCACAAGTTTGCTGATGAAAAGCTCATTGTACCTCAGAAGCACACAGGTTCATTAACACACATCAAAACCATAAATACGCGGGAAAAACTTATATTTATACATGCATAATGTTTATAGCGGTAGCGGTAATTAATCGAGTTTTCCAAATGTAATAAATCATTCTCATATGTTCTTTCAGTGAAATGAAAAAAAAATGTAAATGTCAATATGAGTTTAAATAGACATAAAAATCAAATTTGACCGACGACTGAGGTGGAGACTAATTTTAATATGTTTAGTACGCTTTAAAATCATATTGACCGATACAAAAGACCCGTATTTGTTTTATTACACAATGATTATTATAATTTAATTTTATTGGATGGAAACCTGTCACATGATATTCAATTCAAAATCGAAGTGATTCCCTTTCACTTTCACTTTCATTTCTCAGGGTTGCTTAAAAACGATATTGATGGTGAATAAAAGGATATGGAGTAAATGCACATGAGACAAAGTCTCTACAAATACATGGTAAAAAACAAGCAAAGGAACAACGCTTTTATTGTTGTTCTTCATCTTGACTCGCTTTTGTTTTTGAAATCTATTTTTGATGATCTATTTTAAATAGCCAATGAAAAACAGATATACACGGGGTCACGCAACTTTCGGCCAATCAGAAATGCCGTATTATAAGTATGTGCGAATGAAGAAAAAGCGTTGGGCTACAGGAGACGTTTGTTCTTCTCTATGCACACAAAAAGCATTTTGCAACAGGTAGACTGCTCTTTACAAATACCCTTAAGGTGATCGAAACTAAGAACATGCGATTTACAATGTGTTTAAGTAGTTTCTTCTGTTTACTTATCACAGGAATTTCAGAGTGAGCATGCTGAGTAACGCACACGAAAAAAGACATGTAACACCATACAGCTCATTAAAATTAGTGCAGTTGGAGTTAACATATGTGTTATGGTCTCATGTTCATTTACTCCATATCCTTTCGTAAAATATTTAATTCAGGAGTTTGTTTTTATTGCAGTGTGGAGTTGGTAAAACGATTCCCCGTGGTAGAGATGTATGCTCTTTATTTTTCTTAGATATGGTGTACTTGTACATGAGATAATATCATTTTTTGAAATTATGGATTTCCTTTGTTTGGGTTCTAGTGCTGCTGATGAGGAATAAATTTCTGAAATGGCCATACAGCTCATTAAAATTAGTGTAGTTGGAGTTAACATAATTATGTGTTATGGTTTCATGTTCATTTACTCCATATCCTTTCGTAAAATATTTAATTCAGGAGTTTGTCTTTTATTGCAGTGTGGAGTTGGTAAAACAATTCCCCGTGGTAGAGATGTATGCTCTTTATTTTTCTAAGATATGGTGTACTTGTACATGAGATAATATCTCATCTGTGCACTTTGTTTAATTACTATTATCTAAATTTATGTAAATTCTAAAACCGCTGGATTAACTCCCACCATCGTAGTTTTGTCCTTAGCTATATTTGATATTACTGACTATTCGGATTTCGTTCGGTTTTATGCATTTAAACATTTTTTGAAATTATGGATTTCCTTTGTTTGGGTTCTAGTGCTGCTGATGAGGAATAAATTTCCGAAATGGCCATACAGCTCATTAAAATTAGTGCAGTTGGAGTTAACATATGTGTTATGGTCTCATGTTCATTTACTCCATATCCTTTCGTAAAATATTTAATTCAGGATAATATCTCATGTGTACACTTTGTTTAATTACTATTATCTAAATTTATGTAAATTCTAAAACCGCAGGATTAACTCCCACCATCATAGTTCTGTCCTTAGCTATATTTGATATTACTGATTATTCGGATTTCGTTTGGTTTTATGCATTTAAACATTTTTTTGAAATTATGGATTTCCTTTGTTTGGGTTCTAGTGCTGCTGATGAGGAATAAATTTCCGAAATGGCCATACAGCTAATTAAAATAAGTGCAGTTGGAGTTAACGTATGTGTTATGGTCTCATGTTCATTTACTCCATATCCTTTCGTAAAATATGTACATTTGTTGCAAAATCGATTGATTTTCTTTACCTGTTACATGTACATGTTATATATTGCTGTAGTTGTACATATACATGTAATATAAAATCAATGAAACATTACATGAATCTAAAATAATGTACTGATAGCTTCTTGATGCATTCATCTTTGTGTGAAGTGATTGGAAAGCATACTGTATAGTAATTACAAATGTACAAATTTGTTATACTGAAAGAAAATCTTTGAAAATCATAACAATTATCAAGAAAGCTGATTAATATATAATTAAACAATTATGGGTCTTTTGTTTCGGTCGATGTAAGTTTTCATATACCTAAAATTATAATATAAACCTGTCAGATGTTTTTTAAAAAATACTTGTCTAAACTCCGTTTTTGTTTATAGAAACTGGTCGTTATACTGGCATTTTAAAGGATGAAAGAAATTGTATTTTGTGTAATCTAAATCTAATGGAAAATGATTCCATTTTATTTTACAGTGTCCAAAATATAGTGATTTGCGTAAAAGTTACATTAAAAAATTACTTCCATAGATCTTCTACATTCAAATTGATAGAATTATTATCAGTAGAAAATCATATGATATTATTTTGAAATTTAGGGAAGTATTTATTCTTAGCATTCAAAGAAAAAAATAATATTCTGCAACGGTATACACTTATTGAATATATATGTGCGAAAATTATTAATGTATTGGGACACTGAATAACTGCTAATAGATTTGTCATGTTATTGCACAGTGATATCTTGCTGTGTATTTGTACTGATGATGTTTGTACTGAATGGCCTAAATGGCTTAACGATTATAAAGAATTGATTTGAATTGAAGAACAATATTGATTTTCAAGTCTATTAAAACTCATATCGACCTCTACAAAAGTCCATCATTGTATAAATAGAGATTAATACATGGCCTTTTCCATCCCAGCACGGTTATCATCCCGCGACTCCCATATCAGCCTGAGGCGCCAGCCGAGACCTGATATGGTTCGAGGGAAGATAACCGTGACGATATGGAAAAGGCCATGTCTTAATCTGTTTATTATATACTTCCATTTAGGAGTTATCATCACGCCTGGGCTGAAATAGCCATATCACCGGGCTGATATGGATATTTCAGAACGAGGCGGTCCGATATGTCAATATCAAACTGGGAATATTATATGGACTGTTAACTTCCGGTTTTATTACATATGAAAAACAGAACATATCTTCGCTAAGTATGTACCAATACTTTGTATCTAATCAACCTTGAAGATTATCAATAATAATGAAACTCGTTTCGGAAATTTTCAAACTCGTTTAAATTTTCTGCGATACTCAGTAGTCGAACTATTTCTATAAGGTATATTAATCAAATATATATCCCATCCCTGAGAGGGACAATAGTCATCCGAACTATTGGTAAAAGTTAGTGAGAACCGACCCGTATTATTTTAATTCTTAACATACTAAGGTATAATGACTTTGAAGGATCGATAAATAGAATCACAGAACGTAACTTTTACTACAGAGGTAAAATTATGCTTAAAATCCATTTCACCAAATCATGAAAGATTTTAAATGTTTAAAATATAACTAATATATTATAAATGATATGTATAAGAAAATAAATGTTTTTTTACATTACTTTAAGTACCATGATCACGTAAAATAAAGTTACTGACGGTTTTATTTGACTGATGAGAATCTAGAATAAAAGTTGACATTACTGATCATTACTGATACTGACTTTATCATGCTGTATGTCAGACTAAACCTTTTGGAAGGATTCATATAAAATCAATATCAGTAACGTCGTCACCTATTTTTTTCTTTATCAGTAATTACATTTTTGTGGTTCACTTTGCCTTTTTTTACGAACCTTTATCCTTTCGTATTAGACTACCCTCCTAAGCTATGAAGTATCTAGTGTTTGACGTCAGTTTTATCTTGTTGAAGGACAACGGTTATGACTGAAATTACAAACGTGATCTCCAAATAATTTTTTCTTTAAAATGATTTTTATTTATCACTTTGCAATTGAATCAAAGGTACATTAAAAAAAGCATACTTAGGCATTTTTTCTGCCGTTTTGTTCTAATATATTGTAGTAATGGTCATCTTCCCACGAACTATACCGGTATCTCCAAATCAAATGATTGTGTAACAATTGCAGAAGAGTAAGGAAGGAGCTAAAGATCAGTTCTGAAAATCAGATATGAAAATAAGAGTACAGAGATATAAAAAAACTGAGACAGAAAAATTAAGATATTAGGCATCAAAAATAAAAATACAACATTTTATGCTAAAGAAATTACAATTTAAATGGCCATAAAAATCATTGGAATAACATGCATGGTTAATAACACAATTGTAGATGCTATTTTACAAGAGGAAAGAATTTACAAAGTGTTATATTTCGCTAAACTTAAACATTTTTTTTAAAAATACATTGCTTAAAATGAGGAATCTCGTCTTTTGAGTCGCGCGCAAAAAATTACGGATGAAATACCACTGCCACCCGTCCTCTTACAAAAATGTAGGCATGTTGCCTTTGCCACTTCCTAATACAATGTAAATCAAGTCAAAACTGTTCTGTAGGATAAGGTAATGACTTCGAAAAAATGAATAAAAATAAAAAGGGCAAAAGAATAAATAAATAAAACAACACACAAATTCAAATAAAATAACAAACAAACAAAAAATATAAAATAGGATAAAACATAAATAACAAATTTGTAAGATTCCATGGAGAATTTGCCGTCTTAGAAAATATAATAAAGATTAAGTCAGCATAGCACAAGTCTTCACACGGCACATATATTCTCAATTTTATGAAATTAAAAGATCAGCATTTTTTTTATCTACGTTTTGTTTTTTGGAGACGGCAAACGACGTAATGGATTACTATGCTGGTGATATTTTTTGGAACAACAATATTCTAGCAGAGACAACGACTCTGTGGCAATGAAATAGGAGTAAATGTGTATTGCATTTCAATAAATTACAACTCTGCAGTAGAAATAGATATCAAACATTTTAAAGACCAATAAAAACTAAATTAAACAACAAAAATCAATAAAACCAAAATACACACAATAAAAAACAAGTAAAAAAGAAACAAGAAAAAATCGAAATACCCAAGACCCTAAAAGAACAAAAACAAAATAAAAATAAAAAAAGCAAAAACAAAACCAAACAAACGAAAAAACAAGAAATATATATATATAAATATATATGAAATGTCTAATGGAAAACAAAAATAAAGATTGAACAGGTAAAAAAAACTAATGTAAAATGGAAGCTGAATGAACAGTTATACGAATGGACGTGAGAAAACAAATGCAAGCCCTCATCTTTGGTGCGAGGTATAAACTAAGCAGCATGAATCCATTCATCTTTTTTGACCTGCTTTATTGGTTTTCTAGTTCCACTTTAAGAGATTTTTTCTTTAGGATTTTCTATATTTTCATATTTAATTAATAATAAAAGTAATATGTCGTAATATAAGCAAATTCGCGAAGCATTATCATGGTTTTCTATGTTACATGTATCAGACAAGTGTTATAAATTATAATATCAAAGATAAATAATTTTCAACTCTGTGCAAATGACAGTATAAAAACTTAATTGCAATATGTCTAGTCCCCAGTAAAATACTGGAGACACTAAAATTACAATTATTGTAACGATCTGACGTAAATCCTCTTTTCGTGGATGCAAACATCCTGATTCCGGATCATAACTGTACACCTTCCTCTATGATCTTAGTTAAATGATATTTACTTTTGACTTAATCATTTTGCGTACATTTCTAAAAAAAACTAATTAATTTCTTTGATGTTTTGACAAAAAGCATCCGCATGAATTTACCTGTGTTGTTTTATACCTTAAATATAGTGTTTCTTTTTAGGGTTTCTTGTCTTGCCTCGTGAATATTGTCCAATGAGCATTGGTTGGCCTACATTAATCCAATTCAATATTTCTAACAACTTGAAAATTATAAAACTGAAATATCTCGAAAAATTCTGAACCGCAAAAAATCTGTCCCGAGTTTCCTTTTCTTGCATTCAAACAACCACATGTTGGTATTGCCAGATAGTACAAAAGGCATAAGTCAATCATGGGGACACTGCAGTTATTGTAAAGTAAAAAAATGTATATCGATTATCGGTTCTACACATAACAAAATACCGAAGTTTTCTGTAAATTTAGTTTCTGCTTGTTGCCATTTCGACAACTTTTGTTTCAACAGTGCAGACTAAATTTAAGTTCATATGTACTGAAGACAGAAATCATTGAAATTTATTAATAAAAGATCTTTTATATTTCTTGATATAGTCTTATTTCAGCAGAGTCAGAACATTGCTATTAACTAATGCAGTCATCAATACTTCTAAGACGACATCCACATAGTAAAGTTGCTTTATTTCCTTAGTTCTTTTGCTATTAATGTCATGATGGACACAAAACACAAAGCACAAACGATCATCCATCTATGAAACGTACATGTATTTCATTACCAACTAAACTACGAAATGTATAAAGGAGAATTCAAAGAGCCACTGATATTTTGCGATGTAAAAGACATCTCTTGGATTAAATTTCCAGCTAAGCAAAACATCTTTTGTCAGCTGTCGGGTCTTTTCTATTTACAAATTAGGTTTATATTCTAATTAACGTTAGCTTAATATTACTACATCTTCTAGTTTTATTAGTTCAGTAGGATATTAAGTCGTTACATTATCTCAGTTTGTATAAACAAGTTATTAGTATAATACTTGAGCGAGTCTAGCGCTTCGCTCAAGTATTATATTACTACAAATTTTAACCCCCTAAAAAACCTCAAAAGACCTAAAATAACATAAATTTTATAAAAAAAAAGCAAAAATAGCACAAAAAACCCTATATTTTTTGACCCTCAAAAAAAAAAA
>MJUU01067169.1:21203-36978 GCA_002080025.1 Modiolus philippinarum | reverse complement strand
AATGACGGGTGTCAAAGGACATGTTTGAAGGTGGATAATAATACAGTACATCCGGTTGAACGAACTAACTCAAAAAAAATTATCATAAGAAAAACTGCAAACTCTTTTTTGAGTTCGCTTGAAAAACTTGATATCTGCTTTAAGATGTTTTTTTTTTTTTCATGCAATCTTTGATTTTCACGTTTTGTCGTTTGCACGTTACCCGCCATATTTTTTTTTATTAATATTCCTAGTACGGTTCACAAGCGAATGTAAGAATTTGTCACTCGACATGTCACGTGATCTCATGTTTTCTGTAAAACATCTCTTTTTTGTTCTTTAGGACACGTGAGCTGAGCAATCAGAAGTTGTCAAATACATCAAAATATGATATATTTTTTTTCTTTTTCAGATGCGATACAAACAATGATGGTACTTTAACCCTGCATTATTATTCGAAACGCGTTGGTCTTTATCACATTGTGACAGGTAATGGTGCAGTTTTATTACAGTTTTATCTTTTATTTCAAAAATGTGCAGATTTTATTTTAGAAAATACCATAAATATTGTCATCATACAAGACTTCATACATTTATACACTTCTTCTATTTTATCTTTTTCTGATAATGCATTAAAGCGGTTTACGAGCGATACAAATGATTTTGACAAGATTTAGTACTATATACACACTTAAGAGATAAAAAAAGATATTACTATTACATAAAGGAATAAACAAAATGTCTGTACTTTAGCAAAACCATTGTTTACCATTAATGATATCATGAAAAATAGACATTGAACTTAAACAGAAAGACAGACTCAAACAGGACCTACACACTAAAAATTGCTGGATAATATATAATGTTTAATTAATTTTATTCATGCATAAGAAAATACACTATCATAAAGCTTTATTTTTAGAACAGGTTTAAGGGCATAAATGTTGGAAGATTTAGTCTTGTACTCGTTGGAAGAGATTAGTTTCCATTAAAATTAAAGTGGCGATGATCCCTAATTAATAATGCTTTATTTGCAAAAGACAGACACGAATCCATTAGGGTTTATAGCAAATACAATGAACAATATGCACAATGAGAAACAAATACATATACTAGTAGAGTAAGTTAAACATTTTGATTCAATTAGAAAATATACGTTAGAGTAGTACATATTTATTAAGAGTCTCCTCTCCTCAGTTCAAACGACTGTTTAACAAAAGAAACTACTTTATCTATATCTTTTGGTTTTTGGGGATTAAGAATTATTTTCAGTTTTACAATATAGTTTAGATTTTTGAAGTTGCCATATAAATTTTCATAATATTTTATAAAATCATCTCTAAGATTTTTGTCATTGCCACAATAAAAAAATAAATGTTTTTCATCGTCTATAGAACCTTACAAAATTGACATTTTCTTTCTTCTCTGGGTATTCTTCTCTGAAATTTCTTTTTTCTTTGTTTGGATGAGACAGATAGTAGTTTTCCTCATCTTTACAAAAATATTTATATAAAACATTTTTATTTCTGAAGGTAAATCTATTAATTTTATCTTGTACTAGGTTGTAATAATAGTTAGTTATGTTTTTTTAAACTTATTTTTAATTTGTTGGTGTCTTTTGAAGTTTTACATTAATTCATTCATATCTATTTTATTTTCTTCTTTTACAGATTTAGCATACATATACCATGAAAAAGTTCCACTGATATCTAATATTTTTGTTCATTCAAAGGCTTCCCACAATAAGGGGTTTATGTTTTCACTGTTTAGTCTTTAAAAATACAAAAACAGTTTCAGTTTTTATTGATGATTCTATTGGTAACATTCCAATTTCTGCTCTAGCAGTTACGTTGGTTGCACTTCTTGCATTCGATATTTCCAAATGAACTGGCGATTAAAAATTCTACTAATATATAAGCAGTTGCATTGACATATCAATTAGTTATGCCTGTTTATATAGAAAATGAATGAAATTCGACCAATGCACTTAACATAGAGTTTATCTTATAAAAAGTGGAAGAGAAGTTTCAGGAGAATAATTTCAAACCCTTCAGAGATCATGTTTTGAATAGTAATACGAATATTTTAACAATCTTTGCAACGATTGCTTTTTTTTTCGGCTACTGAACATCTCGAACTTATGTACGTATGTTTTAATCCCAGGCAATGCAACAGAAATTCGGAACTCCATATAAACATATTTATGTAAGGCGCCGAAATCCTAATCTGTGTCTCTTTCAAGAGTTATTAGGTGGAGTAATAACAATATATTATTAATTTGATATCGTTTGAGGAATTTGATTAGTGGAGAAATGATCACATGACTCACTATATTTTTTAAGATTGACTAGAAAACAGTATATCAAAAAGTTATATCGCATGTTACTAAAAATAATACTACATATCGCATGTTCATATGAATGTTTGTTAAAGCTAGGAACATTAAAATCTTATTTAATTTATTTGCATGTAAATGAATTTTCTAAGAGTCAGATTTATATTATACACACTATAACTTTATTATAGTACTTTGAATTTTAAATATAATAATTTCTAAAATATTTCAATTATACTTATTTTACATTTAAATATTTAGATAATATATAACAATGACCTATTTAGTGTTTCTGTGAATTAATAATATAGCAATTATAGTCTGTGTATGAGGTCGATGCGATGTTATATCGACCTGGAAAAGCATATCGACCTCGGATTTCATCCTCGGTCGATATGCTTTTCCCAGGTCGATATAATATCGTATCGACCTCATACACAGACTATATTTGTATAATATATATGGAATATAGGACATTTTGTTTTTGATACGGACTTTATCACGGCCAGTGTCAAGTGAGCCCGTTAGGGCGAGCTTGATGCGTCACGCCGTGATAAAGTCCGTATCAAAAACAAAATGTCCTATATTTCTTTTATCGGTAATTCACGAAATGATAAATTAAACTGCATATTAAGTGAAAAAAGGCTGAAATTTCTATTTAACACAGTTGATCTTTTGTTAATTGCAATATTTTCATAGATTCTTTATTCAACGTATTACGCGTATGAACACGACAAATAGTACAAAATATGACGTCAACATAGCAACCCGCACGTGACGCCTTCACAGTGACCTAATAATTTCGCGATAATGTCCAGTTCGGTGATACTGCGATTATCGGTCTCTGGTAGATCAAAGGAAATTCATACAAATAAACGCATATACAGACACACAATTGCATAGTATGACTTTTTTCACTAAGCTTGGGGTTAATCAATATGAAATGACAATAATTGATCAAAGGGTGGAAGGATCCAAAATCAAAAAAAATATATATTACTATAGCTACCCTATTAAAACCTTTTGTGTTCCATTAAAATAGTGCATAAAAAATAAACCAAAGACATTGGTTCTTGTAAATAAGATGAATACAAAGTTCTATAAAAACAGTAAATTTCGTTGTTTCAAGGCGAAACCTCTCATCACCAGCATCAAAATCACGTAATATGAAGCCATAATCCAAAAGTTGTCCAAAAAGAAGTACTCATTACCATAAATATCGGAATAGGAAATTGACTGCAGCATTATTTAGTCATCAGTAATGTCTTCTAAAAAATAGAACGAAATTGGTGGGATTTCTATGTTTTCTTTTTCAGGAGCAATACCTGTCATAGCCAAGGTTCTTTACAAACAGAAAGCTGAAATATCTTTAGATGAAGTCATTAAAAAGGATGTAGAAAAGGGGTATTTAGACGAACATGCTATTTTTACTGTTAGATTGTCCAAGATGGATGGAAACGCATTAGAAAAGACAAAATCTCTAGCAATCATTAAACCAACCTTTCCAAAGCAGACCATTATACAGTCTAAACAATTTTGTAACATATTTCCGTATCATCTTGTTTTTGATACAAATTTCATCATTAAACAATGTGGGTCAATGATACAGACTTTGTTACAGATACGTATGGAAAAGGGAACGAAACTAACTTCATTATTCGTATTACAACATCCGCATGTGCCTTTAACAGTGGAGAATGTAAAATGTTTTATAAACAGTGCCTTTATGTTGGAGTCGATTCAAAAACGGAATGGTCATAGTTTGGTGTTAAAGGGTAAGAGTTGTGTCAGGAAGTATATTGTAGGTTTAGCATATAAAAGTATATTTCATTTCAGCAGAAAAATAGAAAATTTCTCTTTAGAGTGAGTTCAAGAAGATGATTTTTATGATCTTTTATTTGTCTGATACGAATGATGTAGTAATAATTAAAACAATTACATTGGCATTGCTTTTCATGTCATTTCTACTTTTTCTAACATCCATCCATCCTTTGTAAGCACTTGTTATTTTACATTGGAGTTGTGGCACGCATGATCACAGATTCACCCGAAACTTAATTTGATATATAACCTTAATTTTCATTTGATTGATATTTGGTTGCCATGGAAACGTGCATTCATTATTAAAAGAGTCAATTTTTGTCCATTTTTAGAAGCATACCAGACGAAAATGCGGGAGAATAAATGTGAGATACAAGAAAAGTACTAAGCCCTTCTCTTATGAAAAGTTACAAATAGTTGTGGGGATCATGGTTGCTAAGGTGGTTTCATTGACGCTAAAAATGATCATTTTGTGATTACAAACAAGACACTTAATCATAATTAATCATTTGACCTCAAAATAAATTTTCAAGGTGACAATGGTGACAATAAATTGTAGGAGAGCATATATCCATACTGTGGCACTGCGACACGCCAAACATTAAACCAACATGTAATATTGTATGAAAAGGTCTATCCAGACAGCAAATTATCAAACTAGAGGCTCAGATACTGAGCCTGAATCGCTCACCTGACAAAATGCTTACAGCAGGTTATGCAAGTGATGTTTATTCCATAGGATCCTATGTTAAAATATGTTCTGTGCTGGCGGTCTTGTTTTTTATCAGATCAAAACAAAATAAGCAATCTTAGTTTGACTGAATTTGCTTCAATAATTTAAGCGCATGTAATGAAAAAAATGTTTTAATATATGGGTACCATTCTAAACCAAGTTCATTGCTGGGAGCTATCTTCTTTGTCAGATCCCAACAAAATGAGAAATTTTTGTAAAGGACCTTCCATACATCATTTCTATAAAGATTGCCTGAATTTGCTTCAATAGTTTCAGAGCAGATGTTGAAAATGATGTTTTTCCCATAGGGTCCACTGTTAAAACTAAGATCAGCGCTGGCAGCCATGTTTTTTATTGGATCATTACAAAATGAACAATCTTTGTGGAGGACCTTCCAAACATCATTCCTGTAAAGTTTGGTTAAATTTGCTTCAGTGGTTTCAGAGGAGAAGATGAAAATGTGAATTTCCCATAAGGCTAACGTTAAACTATGTTTCGTGTTTTTTGTAGAATCGGAATAAAATGAGCAATCTTTGCAAAGGACTTTCCATACATCATTCCTGTAAAGTTTGGTTGAATTTCCTTCAGTGATTTCAGAGAAGAAGATGAAAATGTGATTTTTCCCATAGGGTCTTATGTTAAACCCAAGTTCCGCGCTGGCAGCCATGTTTTTTATCGGATCAGAACGAAAGGAGCAAACTTTGTAAAGGACCTTCCATACATCATTCCTGTAAAGTTTGGTTGAATTCGCTTCAGTGGTTTCAGAGGAGAAGATGAAAATGTGAATTTCCCATAAGGCCAATGTTTAACTATGTTCCGTGGCAGCCATGTTTTTTTTGACGACTCCAAATAAAATAAGCAATCTTTGTTAACGACCTTTAGTACATCATTCCTGTAAAGTTTGGTTCGATTTCCTTCAACAGTATCAGAGGAGTTGATGAAAATGTGATTTTTACCATAAGGTCCTATGTTAAACCTAAGTTCCGTGCTGGTGGCCATGTTTTTTATCGGATCGGAACAAAATGAGCAATCTTTGTAAAGGACTTTCCATACATCATTCCTGTAAAGTTTGGTTGAATTTGCTTCAGTGGTTTCATAGGAGAAGATGAAAATGTGAATTTCCCATAAGGCCAATGTTAAACTAAGTTCCATGCTGGCGGCCATGTTTTTTGTCGAATCGGAACGAAATGAGCAATCGTTGTTGAGGACCTTAAGTGCATCAATCCTGTAAAGTTTGGTTGAATTTGCTTCAGCAGTTTCAGAGGAGTTGATGAAAATGTGCTTTTTCCTATTGGGTCACATGTTAAATTTAAGTTCCGCGCTGGCGGCCATGTTTTTTATCGGATCGAAACGAAATGAGCAATCTTTGTTAAGGACCTTTAGTACATCATTCTTATTGAGTTCGGTTGAATTTGCTTCAGTGGTTTCAGAGCAGAAGATGAAAATGTGATTTTTCCCATAGGGTCCAGTGTTAATCCTAAGTTCCGCGCTGGCGGCCATGTTTTTTATCGGATCGGAACAAAATGAGTAATCATTGTAAAGGACTTTTAGTACATCATTCCTGTAAAGTTTGGTTGAAATTGCTTCAGCTGTTTCAGAGCAGAAGATAAAAATGTGATTTTCCCATAGGGTCCAATGTTAAACCATGTTCCGTGCTGGTGGCCATTTTTTTTTGTCGGATCGGAACGAAATGAGCAATCATTGTTTAGGACCTTCAGTACATCATTCCTGTAAAGTCTGGTTGAATTTGCTTCATTGGTTCCAGAGCAGAAGATGAAAATGTGATTTTTTTCCATAGGGTATAATGTTAAACCTGAGTTCAGCGCTGGCGAAATGAGCAATCTTTGTAAAGGACCTTCCATACCTCATTCCTGTAAAGTTTGGTTGAATTTGCTTCAGTAGTTATAGAGGAGAAGATGAAAATGTGAAAAGTTTAACGGACGGACGACGGACGCCAAGTGATGGCAATAGCTCACACTGACCCTTTGGGTCAGGTGAGCCAAAAAAATGAGAATTGACTTGAAGTCAATTTCAAGATCAAAGGTCATCAGTTTTGTAACGAAGCCCATTATACGGAGATGATTTATAAATTAGTCTTAATATAAAAACAATATCATAAAAAGTAAAACAAAATAACTCTAGCAAGAAGTTGTCATAAAATAACTATTTTTTAATAGATATTAACAAAGATTATTTTCATATTTGTTTATTAAGACAAGTTCCCGGTAAATTGTTATTCGTGAATTAGATAGATCGCACCCTTTGTCATCAAAGATCATCAGAGGAATTTTACAAAAAGAAAGATTTATGAAACCCCATTTTGAATTGAAAACATTAAAAAAGGGCGAAACCTTGAACAATAACAAAGAATGTGAAGGTTGAGGTCGGAGGTCGTATGGTATCCTTGAAAAATGGTTTATAAGGGCAAACGCATATAGATATACAATATTTACCAATCATTTACAACTAAGAGTGTACAACGTACTTTCCACGCAAAATCACAATTTTTTTTCAAAAAATTGTACAAAATTTCGTCTGGTAACCATCGTAATGGAGGTAATCCCCATATTTTTTTAAATCATTTTTATGAGAGAAGACATTTATGCAAAATGGAATACTGTTTGTTATTACAACAACCAGCAAAAAGACATATTCAGGTATTAGTTAGTAGTCTACCTGTATTGGGTTTTATTCGTGTATGTCTTATACTATAGGGAAACGGGACAGATAAAGGGGAGGTTTGGGTGCCCATAAACCGGTTTAACCCTACTGCTGGCTTTTGCTAGTGCCGGCACCAAGTCCGGCTGTCCCGAGTTCCTATTGTTTTCTACGTTTGTCTCTTGTCTTATTCGTGTTTTTCATGTGTAGTTCCATGACAGATTGTGGCATGTAATTATAATTTTCAGCCATTGTGGGTGTTTCCTATTATCCATTCATTTACATTAAAAAGTACAAAATGACAATTTTGCATATATTGCAGACTGTTGCCAACCACTTGCCTCAGCAACGATATTTTTTGTATTAATACGAGTTTCCTACATTTATGTGATAGTGTGAATTAAATTTCGAGGATTTTTTTTACTACGCGTGCCAAAAAAAGTTCAAGCGCTCACAGAGAATGGCTATTATTTAGAAATGAATACTAGTAAAACAACGAATAAGTGGACATCTTTAAAATACCAAAAATTATTTTTAAGAATTACATAATTCGGTACTTAGCAACATTTGAGTTAAAAAACGGTTTTATATTTGCTTGTGCCGATACCACTTCCGACTATCCGAGTTCCTTTCGTTGTTTGCGTGTTCCTTTGTCTTTCTTTTTATATTTTTCTTGAACAGTTCCCTTGTGAATGGTGGCTTGTGTTCGCAACTTTCAGCCATTGAGGATGTTTCCTATAATTTTGTTTATTTATCTTTGAATAAAATCAAATTCCTTTTTCTTATTTTAACATAGTAAAAATTTTTCCTTTCACGTAATACTAGAATAATATCGATATTCTTTTAACGAATTTGACGAATTGTTGTAGGACATTTTCAGATAAATGATAACATTTTTAACAATTTGTTTATTTTGTTTCAAGTGATCTGTTCATGAAGATAAAAGGATGCGACTTTTAAACAGGAAGTGCAACAACTCTTTTAATCCTAAAATTAACTAGGATCTCACATTATTCCTTCATTAGATGAGTCAATTTAATCGTTCAATTATTATTTGAGGCGTAGTTTAGCAATTTGTAATTAAATTGTGATACATAGAATACATAAAGTAATTAAAAGTAGGATTAAAGGGCGCATTACTTTTCCGGAATTTTTTCAAATGTTAATTATAACGTTTCCGCAAATTAAAAGTTTACGTTTCCGGAAATTTTCATATATTACTTTTCCGAGAATTTACCTATTCCATAAGGTAGCTTTATTACTACTTGAGATTTTATAATGGCTATTAACTTGATATAAAGTGAACATTAAGGTCACAGATGGTAAACTTTTAAAGTTCTGAAAAAAAAGTATCAAACAGTATACTTGTTAATCACGCTTAAATATTGTACCTGATATGTTAATGTAAAAAGTCCAAATAGTACAGCAAATCGACGAACTTGCAGATTTAAAAGGGAATAAATGATTTATTGGATCACGTGGGGGTCTTCACTATATAATATATATTTATTTTCTTTTTTATTGTTAAATGGTTTAATATTTATGATATAATGGAACAAAATATTTTTAAATTGGTAAAATATTTCTTTTGCGGAAAAACATTTTTTTCGGAGAAGTTATATATTTTTTTTCCGGAAACGTAATGACAATTTGCGGAAATGTAAAACGCCGGGATTAAATACTTTGTATTTCTGTAATTTACCTGTTGAAATGATATAGAATATTCAAATGTCATTTTTAGCCTTTCTTCCTTTGCTTTGTTACCATTGCTTTTTTTCTTCCGTTTATATAATACTTTTGCCTTTGATTTAAAGCCTTATTAAAGGAGAGAAAAAAAAATCTCATTTTTTATTTGCTTATTATATTACAGTTACACGGATGTATTCATATAAAGTCTGTGTCATTTCATTTTGATTACAAAAAATTTACATTTTTTTTTTGCGGCATTTATTTCCCTTATGTTTGTATGTAAATCGAGAATGATCTGACAAAGTGAAAAAAGACATAACTGCTATTCAGGACTTTCAGAGCTACTTGTACAATGTAAATAATTGTCTTTTTTCCCCATTTTGAACAAGTATCATATTTCTAGCGCGAAGAAGCAGGAAGATGAAATCGATAACAACGAAAATTAAAATGATACTGGATTACCTGACAACTTATATCAGAATAATCAAATTTTTGTTAATCTAATCATACTTTAAATGAAAGAGATTGCTAAAGAGGACATTCTTCAAAAGTTTACAGTCCAACACATAATGTCAGTTTATTCGTTTTATGTCATGAGATTGAAAGATGATATCAGGTTTCACAACTGAAGCAAAAGGCCTTGTAAATCTACAACATCTAGCCAACGTATTTCGACGTTTTTTTTTAACGGCAAACGCGGGAGAAATTAAAGAAATTGTCTTATTTTACGCATTCATAATGTCAGACTAACCGGTTACCTGCAACGAGCAAAAAAAAATTATCCACCACTTATCTGCAACGCTAACAAAACGTGTAACAGCGTATCGCAAGCGACTAGCGTATTTGTACATATGCATAACGTTCGTCAATTAACAACAAACGTCTGCTGCATAGCGTTTTGACGATCTTTCGTAAGATGAGTTTTCAAAGGTAGACATCCATAGTTATGCCATCGTAAATAAAATTTGCAGGAAGGGTAGGACCCTCAAAATATCACAAAATTTTACTAAAAACATGTCAGTCTGATACTGAAATGAAGCAGCAATTGATATTCATGTGTAACTTTACCTTATGAACCTGTCACACTATAACGCACAGCGCCGACGTGTGACACACTAGTGTGCGTTGTATAAGTTAGCGACACGCTCTTAACATGTGTCAAACATATCGACACACGTTGGTGTGCGTTGTTGAACGTTGGGCGCGTCGAAAAATTTTAAACATGCTTAAAATATGACGTCGTTTGCCAATTTGTTGTTGATAATTTATGCACGCGTTCGACGCACGCCAGAGTTACGTTATACAACACCTTGTGTGCGATATGTAGTAGTTTCTTCAACGTTGACTTGAACGTTTAAGGAACACCAACCGGGCGTCATCTTTACAAACGAGTGATGTATTAGCCAGTGTTTTATCTAAACAATAAAGAATAAAGGCAATGTCACACTATAACATTCTAGCCAACAGTAACTTATATTGTATTTTGTTGTTCATAATGTCAGACTAAAGACCCACAACACACTGACAACTTATCCATAACTTGTCTGCAACTCTCACAAAATGTGTAACAGATTATGACGACGTCTCGAAGGCGTGTCAATAGCGTACTTGACATATACTGGACGCATTCATAACGGCTGTCTAGCATAAAAAGAGCCTCTGTAAAATGTTTTGATCATTATTTTCCAGATTAGTTTGAAATTTGTCATCCCAATGTCATTTGCAAAGGTAGACATCGATTGAAATGGCACAAAAAGACGGATTTACAGGAGAGATAAGTCCCTTAAATCAAAATCTGGTTTAAAATGTATAAAGCTGTTCCCTATAGAAAATGGAAGAGAAGCACTACTTTTTTCTTGATTGAATTTTAACTGATAGAGAAAATACGTCAGTAGCTTTTCCCTTAATCAAATAGTCTCACACAAGCGTAATCAAAATTATACTTCTACAGGCCTCTCCTTTTACACTTTTTCAGGACAGATGAGATGGATGCCAGATATCAATCATATGATATTCATCAGTTCACCATGTATATCTAGTTTGGATGAACTAAAAGCAATGAATATATATTTATCTGACATACCCCTGTATGATGTCACGAGGGAGTTAATCCTATTGAATCAACAGCGAATGGCAGAAATGGAAATAGCGTAAGTAAATAAATGAATTAATAAATCAGCAGCGAATGGCAGAAATGAAAAGGGCATGACTGTATGAAGGATGTTCGCTGGTCAATTTAGAAATAAATATTATTTCAGATAAAAGTTGGTTTTTGTTAGAAAACTGAAAAAGAAGTAATTTAAGCGAAAAAAAATCCAAAGGCTACTGACCTCGTTATTGAGATATCAGGGATAAAAATGGCGGGAAACTGAACTCCTTTAATTTTTTTCAAAGGTTTATCGTCAGTAGTGTTTATCCATAAACGAATAAAACAAATTAATAGAACTTAGAAACACACTGTAAGAATAATTCTTAAGATGTTTATTTTTAAATTATAAAACAAAATGAGGCGGTTCGTGGTCAAAAACGTATAGTGCTTGTGAATGAAGGAATGAATGAATAGATGTATTTGGATATATATTCATAATTCATTTTCTTGAGTTCACAACATGCTACCCAACTTTGCTTTTTTTATCCCTGAAATAGTTTGAGCAAAAGAATTATTTTACTTACGGGAAGACCTTGTTTGACATTTGTCTATGTCCAAGGTATATCTTCTTATTTCATCCCATTTAACAGCATTCCTATTATTTTCTGTTTTAGATTATATCATTTTATATCATTGTTTTGTTTCCCCACGTCCTACGTCCTACCCCTTCATAAATCTACTTATTTTGTTTTATTCATATTTACATAAGGTAAGATCTTTGTAGTTTGCTATTGCAAATTTTGTTTATAATGCAAACACACATTCTGAGGAATGTAGCGTTAAAATAGCCGAAATTTCAATAAACAACGTTTTAAATTCGACTTTAAGGGACAACTTTTTCAAATAAATTAATACCGAACTTTTTTCTGCAAATGAGCGTTTCAACAAATTATGACTCTAAAACATTTGTAGTAGAAAATTAGAATCTAATTGTGCTCTGCTGCTTTAATTCCTATTCTTTTTCCCGGAAGTTCAGTTTTTTTTTCTTTTTCGTCTTTTTAATTTTTATTATTTTTTGTTGTAATAGTTATTTCCTTCTTTGGTTTGAATAGGTATGACTTTAGGTTCCACGTTTGTTTTGAGAACAATGTTAAAAGTTATATAATATATCCTTGAAATTCTTGTTCAGTCAAAAGGTTCCTGTTGTGTCACAGTGTTAAATGAGTTAAAACATAATAGTGTTTTGGATATGTATAAATCTGTAAGATTTTATCACCTGCATATGAAACCTATTCATCATTCTTTATTCTATCCATCATTATTTAATTCTCTGCATCACGAAACATTTCCTTGCTGGCTTTCCATGTCCTTTCGTCAACTGGATTATTACGACATAAATTAATCCAAATAGTTATTAAATTATTAAATTGTTTTAAACAGGAAAAAGCTAGATGAAACAACTGCAGCATTAACTACGATGTCAAAAGCTCTTGAAATTGAAAAAAAGAAGACAGATGACCTGTTGCATGAAATGTTACCGACAAAAGTAGCTACTGAATTGTTAGCTGGGAGAACAGTCGATGCGGGTTGGTAATTAATTATTTTGTATTTGTATTAAAGCATGACTGAAATATTTCCAAATAAGATATTTACATTGTATTCGGGAACTCTCATTTATTTTTCAGAACAGAATAAATAACATTTATTTTCTTTAATTTGGAAAGTCTAGAAACACTCCCAAAATATGCTTTGATTGCATCTCACACGAAACTGAAAAATGAGGCGATCCAATATGTTAAATTGTTAAATTTCCTTGCCTGTTTTCATTCTTATTTTTATGCTACAAGCTCTTCTTTCAGTACGGATTCTACGATGTCTTTCTTATACACTATAAACTAATATTCTGTCGCATAATTTTTCATTAATCACTGTCTTTGTGCATAAATTACTAAGATTTATTGTGATAAAAGGCCATGTACACATTAAAGATTATCTGCAGTACCCTATACAGCTGAGTAAATTTCCTGTGTATAAAAATTCCAAATTTCGTTTTTTTAGGTTCTGCATTTATATAAATAAGCAAAGTTCGGGAATAGCTTTGTGCTTGAAAATTGAATATGAAACACGTGTTACCTCACTTCCAAATGCATTTTTTTTTCAGAAAAATTTGAGAGTGTTACTATCTTGTTCAGTGATATTGTAACCTTTACTAATATAGCATCGGCTTGTTCTCCTATGGATGTTGTAAATCTACTTAACAACATGTACCAGAGATTTGACAATCTGACCACGCTACACAACGTTTATAAGGTATTGTTTTTTTTTCTTTTCTGATTAAGTGCCTCGGACAAAATTGAATTTTAGTTTGTTTCTCCTGACTTATCCCCCCCATCCAGGTGTAAGTGGGTATGGAGGCAATAATTTCAGAGATGGTAATTTTCAACAAATGTCAGCAAGAAGCAAAAAAGTAAATGCAAAAGAAATTTTTCTCTGAATATGCCAATGAAATAATTTGGGTAGCAGTGAACTTTCTAAGTAAATGGCGTTTTGGGAAACAAACGATCTTTTATTTTAGATCTAGCTAATGTATAAATATCACAAATGAAGCATTGTTCTTTCACTGCGGATACTTATGTTTTGACTGTTTATCTCCTGTAAAATAGCAAGTCATTAGACCTTCATCAGCGACGAAGTTTCCTCATCAAATTCTTAACTTAATAATATGCTACTTTTACACTGACAGACAAAGGCCTTGGGAAAATGGGTTCCAATTTGTTTCCACTAAAAGGAAGTTTCCGGTCGATTTTAGGGAGGTTCATTTTGATTCAATATGTAAATAACTTCGTCACGCATTTCCAGAAAGGGGGTTCGAAGCCCCGAAACCCCCTCGATCTACGATTGGTTTACTGGTTTCAGTCCTTTAATGTTTTAGTGACTACCCACTTAATGAAAACCACGATTATTGTTTATAAAACACTTCTGTAAGGAAAAAATTGATTTATAATTTACATCTTCGTAAGATGATGTTAAATAAATAAGCTTTTTTGTTGGTTTCAAAAGGAATTGGCTTAACAAACTGATTACTGGTGTCGTATAATATTTTACTATTTGAAAAACTGGAAGACAGAAAGGTTCTAGAAACATTTTGCTTTCTTGACATTAAAAATTGAAGTCACCCTGAAACCTAGCTCATGTCTCAAGACGACCCTAGCACCGGTTTGAGTGGAACTTATTGCTGAATGTTGAGCGCCACATCCTTGTTCATGGATGTAGGGTTGTCAGGAACAAAAAAAAAATAACTGTCAAAGTGTTCAAACGGCTGCTGTCATTAGTTCCCGACAAAAGACTCATAGCAGACAGTAACAACATATAACAAACCACAATGAACTCATCGAGTCAATTGCAAGAAACTTAACATAATAAAATCAAATGTGGGCACTATAAAGAGTATCGCCAGAAGTGCATTTTGAGAATTAAAAATATATATATATATATATATATATATATATATATATATTTGAAAATGCCAAAATTTGAATATGATAGCGTATCCATATAAGATTTTTCGTAAGAACAGGTAGACTTTAACTGAAATATAAAGAGACCATACATTTCTCGCACTGGTATTCTTTTTACGGACTCCACAATTTCAAGTCTTAAATCTACAGTGAAAAATTATGCAGTAAATGCACATGAGACAAAATCTCTACAAATACATGATTCAAATAAAGCAATGGAAAAATTTATTATTATACCCCCGCTTTGTAAAAGCGGAGGGTATATAGTGATGGTGGTGTCCGTCCGTCCGTCCGTCATTCCGTCCGTCCGTCCGTAACACTTTTACTGTCAAAGTTTTCTCAGCTTCTACAGGTGGGAATGATTTGATATTTAGCATTAGGCTTCCAAATGATGAGTTGTACAGTGTCAGTTATTTTCATGTTTGTGGCGCTACTACTTCCTGTTTGCCGATACATTAATACTTAGTTTCATATACCACTACTAATGAAAATTGTCGTCAAAGTTTTCTCTTCTTCTATAAGTGGAAATGATTTAATATTTAGTCTCAAGCTTCATATAGATGAGTTGTACCGTGTAAGCTATTTTCAGGTTTGTTGCGCTATTACTTCCTGTTTACCGATACATTGGTATGTTGATACTTAGCCTAAATTAAGTTTTTTGAATAACATTAAATGACGCAGTTGACTTTAAAGATCAAACTTCTTATTATATTGGGCATGCGGGGGTATTCATTTGTGGCCCAGTGGACCACAGTACCTCTAGTTTGAAATTGACTTACGATTTAAATCTGTCGTAGGAATTAAAATTTTGACCCACAAACACTGTTCCCGGTTTGGTGTTCGTAGCATTTGGTTATTCTTGGATAAGAGATTTCTCTCCCAATGATGCCCTATGAATTAGAATCCGAGAAACACGAAGCTTTTTATTACCGGAGTTGTTTTCAGTATATTTG
>MJUU01067169.1:0-19248 GCA_002080025.1 Modiolus philippinarum | reverse complement strand
TACTCATGGTGCATGGTTATTTCTTTAAACAGCTTTTACTGATATCTCCTCATTTGTAGATATAGTGTGTATATTTAGATTATTGTTATTTCAAGATCTTCACTAAAACCATACGTTAATGGTCTCTTTATATTTCAGTTATGTTGTACTTGTTCGTGAGAGAATTTTCCATATTGATATACTATGAAACTTTCAAATTTTGGCGTTTATTATTTACAATTTCCATATGTCATTCTGACCACCTTTTTATAGTGCCCAAATCTCACTATTTTATAAAATGTTTGCAATGGGATTGATGAGTTCCATGCAATTGTCTATATGTTGTAATTGTCAACAAGCTTAGGACACAAGTGCGTTTGTCGGGAAATGGGTGACAGTGATTGTAAGATCACTTTGCCAGTTTAATTTATGTTAGCTTAGGACACAAGTGCGTTTGTCGGGAAATGGGTGACAGTGATTGTAAGATCACTTTGCCAGTTTAATTTATGTTTGTTGAGGATCCCACATCCCTGACCACAAAAGACATGGATGTAGCGTTGTTCGACATTTAGCAAAGAATTCCGCTCAAACCGTTGCTAGAGGCCGTCTTGAGCTTACTATGAGGTATGAGCAAAGCTCATGATGCTTTCAAGATGAAGAACAACAATATAAGCGTTGTTCCATGTTCTGCTATGTATTTGTAGAGACTTTCTCCATGAACCTTTAACTCCATATGATTTGATTGTTTTAAATGCCATTTCTGTTTGTCATTCTCCATTACCCTTTCAATTTTGTGTCATAAAATCCTGCACCGAGACCAAGATATGTCTTTTATAATCGACCCAATATGTTACTGAGAGTAGTTCTTCACTGTTAATCGTTGAAACCTCGGTTTGGATCCATGTTCAATGTTTAACGGTTGATCCATGAAAGGGCGTTTGTTGACCATCCAATGACGGCTTCTGTAAAGTTCTGATCATGTCAAGCTAAGTCAATAGATGTCATCTCCCGTGTGATATATCGCCGCCCTTTCATTTCGATGATATATTTAGCATTCATATGCACCGAGAAATAATATCGATTTCACTCTTCTAAAATTTTTCAATTCACATTTAATAATTTTCTTTAAAACAACCATGAAATCATTTTAGGCGCATCGTAATTTACCAAATTAAATCAATGTGGGAAAATGACATAATTGTTTTGTTTCAATTTATCAGAAATAAACAATATAAAATCTCAATATTTGAAAATTATTTGAATCTTTGAACTAATTTGTACTAATTTGCAGTTATATTGTAGGGAAAATTAAAATTGCTTTGTAAAAAAATAATTAGTACACAGGCGTTCATATATAATCCATACTTTAGTAACTTTTAATCATATTCTGTAACAAAACGAAATTAATTACAAGTGCATGCAAATAGTAACAAAAAGCATTTGTTTGTGGACCTGCATAACAGTTGAAAACTCAAAGTTAAAAGTACTTTTTATCTAAAACGATTGGGTTGGGTTAAAGGGCTTAAAAATAGTATCTTAATGATAATTTGAACAAAAGAATATGAACTCTCGGTAAGAGAAGAAAAACGTCGATTACAAGGTTTACCTCAGTTGTCAAGTCCTTTAAAAACATCTTATAATATGAAATAATGTATTTTCAGTGCATGTAATAGATTATGATATAGACAAATGAGATATTTCTTAAAGCCTGTCTTTGCCCAGAAACAAAAAAAAAAACCTTTTCTTAAAATGAGAAGTTTTTCATGTGCCATTTTTTGACATGAAGCGGTTCCGATAAATGAAATGAATAAAACACTCATTCTACCGTTGTAAACAAAATTGATTAATACTCACTTATGTACGTTGGTTCTTTCAGACAATATGATATTCATGCCAAATCCTAAGGTTTAATCCATTTAAATAGGTCTAAATATTTTGTATGTGGCTGTCGTTTATCTTTTCAAATATCTCATTTAAACATACCTCAAAAACATAATTATAGTATAACTAATTAACCGTCGTGAATATCAATAAAAATGACACGAGTGCCGAACAACGCAGAAGGATTTAACGAGTTGCAGAACTTGTTCTGCAACGAGTTAAATCCACTGCGATGATCGACACGAGTGACATTTTTATTGATATTCATGACGGCCGATTAGTTATGCTTTTTATTATATAGATTTTCTACTCAAAAACCGAGATTTTAGATGCGGATTATTATTTTCATGTCAATACGCCAGTGTTCATTAAGACGTCATCCAGTGACTAGAAATTCTTTATTTTCACCGGTGACAATATGACATTTATTTAACTGAGAAAACTCGATAAATCACCGCTATCTATATAATAATGTGGATTTTTTTTCAAACCTTTGTTATTTGGTTATAGTATTAAAAGCCAAAGAAATACCAATTATAAAGCAATGATAAATGAAGAGAATCCCCCCCAATGTCGCTATTATTGATGACTTTTACTTCGTTATTTGATATGTGCGCATAACTACTTGGAATCAAACAAAATTGAATTGAATTAAAGGTACATTTCAACTTTCACTCATACCTCCTTAAAAAGGTATTTTACCTAAATTCACACCTCTTTTCTTGATTGGAACCTAGATAACCTGAGGTTGTTCTTTCGAGAGGTACGGCAATAAACAATTGGATGTACAAATAATCTTTTCTTGGTACTTTCATAATAATAATTTTGTAGGCATATTTTTATCAATGTTTACTACAAAGCTCAGGCCATGTAATGGAATGAGGATTCACTGAATACTGTATTCGGCTTTTGTAATCGTAACGTTTTTAAATGTTTACTTTCGTTGCTATGTCCGTATAAACAGTGAAAGGATATGGAGTAAATGCACATGAGACACAGTTTCTATAAAAATATAGAACTAAGAACAGGAACAACCCTTTTATCGTTGTTTTGAAGTCACCACCAGGCCTTCAACAGTGAGCTTTGCTCATACCTCATAGCAAATTCAGCACGGCCCCCTAGCATCGGTTTGAGGGATGTCGAACAACGCTTCATCCATGTCTTTATTTATCCAATGGGTGCAGGATCGTCAAAAAATATAAAAATAACTTGCAAAGTACTCCTACAATGTTTGATGCAAAATATATTTTTCTAGAAGGGGGGTTGATTTTATACCAATAGATTTCCCGCTTATAGCTAACAATACAAATGTATAAATTTCACTAAAGTATACACTAAATACTGACACATCTTCGATTAAATTGGAGTGGACAGTAAATGTCTTTGATATTAAGTTGCAGGTTTGATTTTATGTTTATATCTCATTTGCTGCTACGCTGCTCGAAGTGTGAACAATTCAAATTGGAAAAAAATGAAAAAAAAGAAAAATTAGGAGTGTACATTTTGTTTAAATGTAGGTGGAGACTATAGGAGATGCCTATATGGTTGTAAGTGGCGTTCCTACACGGACGAACCAGCACGCCAAAAATGTTGCAAATTTTTCCCTTGATATGGTTGTTGAAGGGTCAAAGGTGAAATCTCCAGCAACCGGTAAACCTATACAGGTAATTAGTACTTTCTTTCAATCATTTGCAAGCATCATTAGAATTTATTTGTAAATTTGTGCTCTACTTTATTTAAAAAGAAAACATAGCAGGGAGCCACGGACCACATCCTACCAGTGAACTCAACAACAAAAATGAAAAAGACTTTCAAACGTAAGCATCGACAGAAACTAGGTACTCCAACGTTGATTCCTTTCATTTTATAGATATCAGCGTTGAAAAAATAACTCTTTTTCTTTATTTATACCCCCGTTTTAGCGGGCGGTATATAGTGATCATGGTGTCTGTTCGTTCGCCCGTCCGTCCGTCCGTCCGTTCGTTCGTACGTTCATCAGTCCGTCCGTCCGTTCGTTCGTTCGTGCACAATAGGGGTACACACTTTGTGGCGACAACTCCTCCTAGACCAATCACTGGAATTCAATGAAACTTTCACAGAATGTTCAGTACATATTGCCATTGTGAACCATCTATTTGAAAAATTGATATGATTTGATTTTTTATTTTTCTAGATTTTTTTTTCTTGAACCAAATTGGGGAGCAGGGGGTATGTATTTTAATGAACTTTGCTCACTTTTTCTAGATTTATATTTACTTTTAGTTCCGGTTAAAAGCAACAGAAATATCATCCTTTAATGGCGAGTGATATTTGATGTGTCTTTCTTTTTAACCGTTAAATTATTGGATATACAAAGATAAAGTATTAAAATTGCACACGAAAATTGAAATAAATACATTCGAAAATTCTAAGAGGGTATTCTGATGTTAAAATATATTAAAATTGAAATAATTTTTCTCAATGATTTTTTTTTATTTGACTTTCCCTTTATATCTTATTGGTTATCTGTTCTCTGTATTTCATCTACACTGAATGAGACATAAGTTGTCGAAATTGCCATAAGAAGAAACTAAATTTACAGGAAAATCCTTATTTAGTCATTATAAACTTAATTTCTTGACAAAAATCTTAAAATCTTTGTAGTACAGCGGCAAACGAATACCGAAGCAAGAACGAGGAAAGGGGGAATTCTAGAATCATAAATCCAAAATAACGGCATTTCACATCCCACACGAAATCAGACAAAACTAATAAACAAAAATGAACAAGAACGCCACGCAACTAAAGCACTAGCAGTGTGAACCCCTATAAAAACTGAGGTATCATCAGGTGCTCCGGAAGGGTAAGCATGATCTGCTCCTAGCGCGTTCCACCCGTCACACTGTCAGTGAAAAGTCCGGTTTTGTCACAGTCGATGTTAGTCAGTCCGGTAACAAACTCTTGATCTATCCATAGACATCTGTAAAAGACGGAAACTCGGGACATCTGGACTTGGTACTAGCCTTAGCAAAATTCATAGGTTACACCGATTTCGGGTACCTAACCCCCTCCCCTTATAACTGTCTATATCGAAGAATAATATAGTTTTTTCATGCATTATTCTTGAAAAAAAGCTATGTCAGTTAACCAAGCAGATTAATTCTTCACCATTGACGATAATTCTTAATTTGCAAATAAACAACAAAAGGGATAATTTCATGTCAATATAATTACAGTTGTATTTTTACACTCAGTTTCACTGGTCAATGTCACAAAAGCATAGTAGGTTTTCCATCAACGCTTAATTCGCTTTGAGAATTTAAGCAGTAAATGATTGCGTGAAGTACAGAGGCTATCGGAGTAGCTACGACATTAATAACGTGGAAGCTTACTTTCAAAGATGATAGATCTGATTTGTCAAAATCGAAGAGTAAAGAAGCTCTTGTAAGCAGCGTCCTCTAAAGCCTGGCACATATAACCATACTATCACTACTCTTTTAAGAAATGAAGAGTATGAAAGTGAATTTTTTATTGTGGGTTTTTTCTTGTGCAGTTCCTATTTACTTTCTGGCATGTGGCTATGTTTTTCGGCCATTGTAGGTGTTTCCTGTTATCTTTATCGTTATTCCATTTTAACAATATGACGAGCCTATGTGAAGCTGAACACCAGAACCCAGAATGCATTGATAATTGCAATGAATTGTATTCATGATCTGATCGAAATTCTATCGAGGTAGATTCTTTTTCTGAGTAAGGTGGACCTGGCAAAATTCACTTTCAAAATATGAAAAATATACTTAGTATACTAATTCCATGAGTTTTGGACGTAATCATTCAGGAAAATCATACACGACACTTACAACTTCTGAATGTTTATCAATTTATAAATAAAAAGAAATAACATTTCTCCAATTGATATCATGAACATGTTTGATATTCATCTGTACTGAAGAGGTACAAGTGGACTAAATATGTTTTGCTTAATTACCGTCTAGGCATGTTCGACTTGAAATGTATTTCTATACGCCAATACATGTTCCGTCGATTTCATTTATTACTCCAACATACGAGAGTAAACTGTTAACAAAATTATCTTTTTTTGAAAGATTCGAGTTGGTTTCCATTCTGGGTCGGTTGTTGCTGGTGTTGTTGGTATAAAGATGCCTCGTTACTGTCTGTTTGGTGATACGGTCAATACATCATCACGAATGGAGAGTCACGGAATACCAAGTAGAGTACATGTTAGTCCTCAAGCCGCAAAGTATGTATATGTTTTCTAAACCTTATTTTCTTCTTGGTTTTACTGAAGCCCTCCAGGGTCAATTGAAGCAACTTACAATAACATTATGCATACAACTACATACAACATTTTACGAAAGGATATGGTGTAAATGAACATGAGACCATAACACATATGTTAACTCCAACTGCAATAATTTTAATGAAATTAGTTCCTCATCAGCAGCACTAGAACCCAACAAATATGTAATGCAATATTCAATGGCTGTCAAACGGTTGTGTAAGCTTATTCAAAGCTATATAATTTTTTGCAAAAATACCTGTAATAGGGTAAACTGTTGATTACATAGGAAGAGATTTTTCTCAAGAGATTTAATATTTTTTAGAACTGAGAACTCAATCATTTCTCATAAATCTTGTTCGTTGTTCGTTTTTTACAAACAAATGAATAGTAATACTAAGCTAAATACACTTACTACAAGCAGGGATAAATCTTTCCTCACGGGGAATATTTTATAAACAATTGTTAAAATTACGAACCTTTGCTGAAAGATTTCGAGGCAAAACAACAGCCAATTGAAAAGCAATGAAATCTATGAACCTTGCCAATATTTGTATGTATCAGTTTAACTCCAAGGGCGTACTTTCCAATAAAAGCTTCTCTTTGAATCACTCACAGTGTGACGGGTGCTGTTAACAGAACAGGACATGCTTACCCTTCCGGAGCACCTGATGTCACTCTCAGTTTCACTGGAGTTCACACTGTGAGTGCCTTTGTTCTGAATGTTGTTATTTCTGGTTCTGTGCTTTGTATCTGTCTAACGTCATTGTTTTCTGTGTTCTCGTTTTTGCCCTGTCTTTGGACTTCGATTTTTGTGAATTTCTTCCCTTTGTTCCTTTGGTATTCTACTGCCGTTGTTTTCTCTTCTTAGGCATTCTTTGGCCTTACCATGTTTTGGTAGAGGCTTAGTCTCATGTGCATTTACTAGATATCCATTCATTGTTCATACAAAGTCAGTAAAAACCGAACCGACAGTCAGGAAACGAACTATCCAGGGACAACGGCAACATCGGAAACACCCAGAAACAAGGACACTACATGAGTACGGGACAGAATAGGAAAAATGGAGACACATACAGATGAATAACACGGTCCCAACAAAACCCATGGGTGAGATCAGGTGCACATTTAGAGTAAGAATCTCCTACTTCTTGTAAGACACCCGCGGTGTTTGACATGTCAACTCCGGTAGTAAGGTCAAACCTGGTAGAGGAAAAACAATCTTTAATTGTAAAGGAAAGATCCGTTGTCATCTGTGAAACAGATATCCCATAGCGGTCCACAATGATGCCGACCGTAAACTTTCTGTAGTGATGACTTCAACCCATTGGTAACATACCCTTAAACTGGTTACAATGGCATTTTTGATGTAGATAAACTGGTTAATTGGTTCTGGTCAACTAGTAAAATATTCACACAAATTCGTCTTGCCAAACACAATTCAGTATTTTTAATGTTGAAATTTCCATTCGACTTTTTGCTTTGCTTTGATATTCGTTTTTAAACGTAATCAAGCTGTAGTACTCTAGAAAACATGTAGGCTGTTTGTACTTAAGCTGTGATAATCTGAAAAACATGTAGGCTATATGTATTCGAGATGTATTTATCGACAAAACCTGTAAGCTGAAGTACTCGACCATACCAGTAAGCTATATGAACTCAACTGTAGTAAACGACAAAAATTTAAGTCTGTTTACTGTCGTAAAAGTATACCTGGTGAATTTGAATTTTTTTTTTCTTTCTTTGTTGTATCAAGCGCCCACTTTCACTTGTTGTGTCGGCTTTTAGTAGGCTTTGTTCTGAGTTAACAATGAAAGGATATGGAGTAAAATGCACATGAGACAAAATTTCTACAAATACATGTAAAACCAAGCAATGGAAGAACGCTTTTATTATTGTTCTTCATCTGAACTTTTTATTAGCATTTCCATTTTTCATAGTTCCATGAAAAAAGATTTACAATGAGAAATCATGGGTAAGTAGCACAAAGCTGGTGTTATTGAAACTGTTTATCATATTGCATTGAAACATGTCTGATAAAAACTAATAATCTACTTTTATAGTCTTCTTATTGACAAAGGATATGTGTTCCGCGACAGAGGAAAGAATAAAATCAAAGGAAAGGGCATGATGAACACATACATCCTGATTAACAGAGAGGGGAAAACTTACACTGAACCAGATGATTTGGTCAAACATTATCCTATAGCTGAAACGATTGACATGAGTATAGAAGTAGAGGTACTCCGAGAGAAAACAAAGGAACCAGGACCTATTAACCAACTTCAAGTCAAGGACCTACGGAAACAAGAACCGAAGTCCGCAGATGAAAGCAGAGAGCAACCTACAATTACAGAACTGCAAAAAGGCCGTTCGAAACCTGATATGAATGACGATGTCCGACCGAAAAGTAAATCGATGAATAATATACAAGTACCAGGTGCAACTAGACGTAAACAAAGACCAATGATGAAAACAGAAAGTACCGCTTGTTTACTAAGTTGATTTCTGGCATAAAATGGAATTGTAAGAAACTTAACAACTTTTGAAATAACAAAACGCCGAAGTTGCTGAAAATAATTTTATTATTTGTAATTAAGAAACATAAGTTGTTTCCTATTATTTTGATTGAAACCCCAAAATGAAGGTTCAACACAGAGAAATTAAAATCACACACCCATCGATTTACTATGCTTATATATATATCCCACTCGTGAGTGGGTGGTATATTGGAATACCGTCCGCCCCTTCGTCCGTCCGACGTTCGTTGCACTTTTCTCAGCCACTACAGGGTCGATTTATATCAAATTTGGTATTTGACTTTATATTTTATATAGGGGAATGAGTCGTCTGCCATTTTGGTCATCTTATGATATCAACTTCCTGTTTTTGCGGGACTTAACAACCATTTTTACCTTCATTGAACATAGTGCAAATTTTCGTCGCACTTTTCTCAGCTACTGTTGGGCCAATTTATTTCAAATTTAGTATTTGACTTTATATATAGAGGGAATGTATTGTCTGCCACTTTGGTCACCTTAAAATAGCAACTTCCTGTTTGGCGGGACTGAGCCAGTTTTTCCTTTTAATGTGTAAAATAATATCAGAGGGAGTATACTTAGCACGACAACGCGTGCATCCTCATGTTTATATAGAATTGTTGTCGTTATCTGTGTTGTTTAACTTAGGTTTAATATATTGGGTTATCTGTGTTGTTTAACTTAGGTTGAATATATTGGGTTATCTGTGTTGTTTAACTTAGGTTTAATATATTGGGTTATCTGTGTTGTTTCACTTAGGTTTAATATATTGGCTGATCAATCCATACAAAACAAAATTTAAATAAGAACAAACAAACAAGGTGAAAAAAATACACAAGAAACGACAAACACAATTGCAGTTGAAACAAACAATCAGCTCTGTCGTTAGCTGATTTTGGCTTTCATACTTAGATTTTATTGGTTATTTGTTCCTTATCAGCTTTTACACGTATTTCGGTTTATGGACTTCCAACTGTTTTGATTTTATCTGCACTGAAAAGACATAAATTGTCCAAATGCGCATATGTAGAAACAAAATTTACAGTAACTTCGGTATTTTGTTATTTAGATTAGAAAACAACAAAAAACACTTTAAGTGTAACCCCCACTTAAAATGTCAGTAGCATCCCATGTTCCTGAAGGGTAAACACAAATTTATACATAGATGCTACTCTTACACTTCTTATGAGTCAAATTCAGTTGTATTAAATTATGAGCCACTGACATATATTTTACTCATTTGTAAGTTGAAAATGCCTATAAGAAAGGCCGTAAAAATAAACTGAAGCACCGACTGTCAGAATCGAACAAGATTTTTACATCACCTGTTTGACATAAACTTAGGTATTCATGTTCTTTTTATAATTTTAAAGTCAAATTATAGATAATCATTAGTTTAATTGAAATAAATAACAAAATACCGAAGTTGCTGTTAATTTGGTTTCTGCATATACGCATTTCGACAACTTATGTCTCTTCAGTGCAGATCGAATCAAAACATTTCCCCTCTACTAAAAAGGTGTATCTGCGTTCGTCATTTTTAGTGCAGAAACATTGATGTACTAAATCTGCAATTACTGTTTACAGTTTATTGTGTGTCAGGATAGTATAAAGACTAGAAAAGTCAAAAGTTTGAATGCTATGGCAATGGGTAAGACTGGTTGAGGATAGGCGTTCAAGGAGTTGTTTGGAATGTTTTAGAATCCACATTTGATTCACGCCTCTCGTGGAGTAAGCTTTATCACAGTAATTTTTCAGGCCATCTCTGACTGCGGTCAACAAAGTAGCGATGATCTGTGAAAGAGCTTTAGTTATGCATCTGGACGACCCAGCAATGAATCTCTGTTTTTATTGATTCTTATAAAGTTTTGGTACCCAGTAGATGTACGGGAGCTGATTGTTTTCATCATTGGCTTTGATGACAAATGATTCTAAAACTGTAGTTGGAGTATAAGTAGGGTTTCCAGATGAACTGTCGATTCCCATTTCCCTTACAAGGCAGTGATACTGTTTCTTTCACACGAACAGTATATTGTTAGAAGCTTTGTCAGCAGGGACTATGATGTAATTTTCATGGAGATCGGTCAGAGTTTTACTACAAAAGGATCTTCAAATATACTGGGATTTCTGGATTTCATTGCTGTTTTCAAGCGCCGAATGTGATTCACCATAGATGACTTTATGGACCTGATCCAGTAGGACGATGTCTCAACGTCCCCTTTCTCTTTCCTTGCCCACTTCCTACCATAGTCATCAACTGCATCCATCAAAATCTTGAAATTGTACTTCCAGTTGATGTGCTGGGGTTCACGGGATTTGAGAAGATATCTCGTAGTTTGAGGTTGTCTACGATATCTAGGTCACCAGTTATAACGTGTTCAGCCGGGCTATAATTGAATGGGGAAGAGGAGCAAGAGCAATCAGGTGGTTTGTCTTTAAAGTCATCAATTTGGAAATCACAAAATACCCGTTTGTAAGGCAATTGGTTTAGTGTAGGAATATGAGATAAGTGGAACTGGTTGATCTTTAAAATAAGGTGGACTGTTTGATGTAACTGTTTAAAAGTTTAGGATGTTAGCATATAGCGCCCAAGCCTTTATTTTCGAATTAAATTGTGATAAATGTCCGTTTATCAATTTTGTTATCTATGAGATTTATATATATAACAAAATACCGAAGTTACTGTAAATTTACTTTCTACATATGAACATATCGACAATTTATGTCTCTTCAGTGCAGATCAAATCGAAACATTCGAAAAATGTGAAAGTAAACAAATATTTTTTTTTAAGACTGAGAGCACGTCCCTGCATTCAAGAGGACTTTGCGTCGTATTATAAATTAACAGTAACTTCGGTATTTTGTTATTATACATATAAAAAAATTGACATATTACAATAAGACCAGTATATCAAAAATCATCTGCAGAATACATGTAACAATTCTAATATTAAAATTGAAAACTTTAAATCCAAGACTCTTGAAGGAGTTTGCGTCGCAAGAAGTGTTCAATTACATGGCTCAGTCGTTTCAATCATGAATAATCCCTTTGAATAGAAGAGGATTCAAACATGCTGACGCCTAAGTTGGAGGGCATATTGTTTTTGGCAAATAAATCTTGGTGACCACTGCTTGTGGTAATGATATTGGCTTAGCATCGTGATATGCGTCAATCACACATAAATTACGGCGTGAATCTCCAACTGGCAAACATTTTCCGACAGAAAGTAAGCAGTTAAAGGTAACGCAATGTATTGACGTCAATCAAGTTTGTATAACCCATACTTGTGGAACACACGTTTCTGAAAGCATGTTAGCACTTTAAAGAAAATTAAAAAATATACTGAGGTTAAAAGGTTACAGTTTTTTACAGGTTGGTGTTACCTTCTGCCCCGTGAGACAAATATTTTTTTGTTGAAAAGTTAGAACTTTTAAAAATCACTTCATGTGAATTAAAAACAAGTCAATCCATTTATCCAGGTTGTGAACACAAAAATAATAACATAAAAATGTGACATATATAGTCGGCCGAATGTTAAGCATCACCTTTCTTTTTACATGAACATCATTTTTGAAGGAGGTTTTGGTTCAAAACACTATGAATGAGATAATTTTGATATTTAGGTGTCAAATTTCAGTCATGCTTCAATTAAAGAGTTAAAAAATGATGCGTGGCCCAATTTTAGTGATAAAGTGTGGTAGCTTTTACCAGAAAAATAAGTTAATAATTCAATGCAAGTTCTAATTGAAGATCATTGTTGTTATTGCTGATACAAAAGTTAAAACACCAATAAATATCCTTATAAATGTTTAAGATCACAGTTGTAGATATAGCAGGTATTGTTTGAATACAGGGGAGATAATCCAATTTTACGACATTTTAACAGATGATTTTCAACTATTGTGACGAAATGTAGAAACAAAACAATTTCATTCCTAAAGTTTGCCATACAATTAGCTTCTGTCAATGTTAAGGGCATCTTTAAAAAGGGCATGAATTTGAAAACTTTCGAACAAGATTTTTTATAATATTTGAAATTTGTAAATCCAAAATAATATTGTCATTTAAGAAAAGCACCTAATATCCTGTCTGTTTTTAATGTTTATTTTATTATGTTTAGTGACTGTCAAAATGCCCAAATAATGAATCCCGGTGTATCAATTTTTTTTTTTTTTTTTTTTTTTTTTTTTTTTTTTTTCAATAAAATTTGCTATTTTTTTCAAAGACTTTAATTCTCAGAAAAAGCGTATTTCATTATTGCGAGGCATTACTATACCTATGCGTAGATTTTGGTTAAAAATTGTCCATTTAGTCGATTTGAAACTTTTTTAGGGTACATGGAAACTTCTGAATCGATTATGTCAAATTTTAGGAAAAACATTTGGTCTTATTTTGATTAAAATTTGACGTGTTGCATATCCGTTTGAAGAATCCATTAAAGCCTAAATGGCAATTATGGTTTTTTTTTGTACCACATTTACACCATAAAAATGATCTGGTAGCAATGTTCCATATTGTAGTTATTGTTGAAACTGGTATTCTCATACTGAATGAATGGTTTGAACTCGGATATTCGACCATCTATTCAAAAGGTAGAAAGTGCCATTACATTGTTAATGTTCACGCTTATCATCATGCAAAATTTTATTCATATAGCTTTCAACATGTAATTCGTGGTGAAACTGTGAAAGTCAACTTTTGGTGGACTGTATATTTCATCGTTAAACAGCTTTTCTTAGAACTCGATTGAATCCTGAAATTATCATTTCATCAGGTGGAAAGAATAACCCGACAGAAGCAGAACATATGACAAATAACAAATTACAGGAAGGGCCCTAAATGTTGGCAGAAATGGATCATTTCAGAACTTACAATTACAAGAAGGGCCTTAAGTCTCGACAGATATTGAACATTTGACAAATTCAAACTTACAGGAAGGGTAAAAAATTTGACACTCCTACTATTTAAACTCACCAAGAATTTTCTTTCAGAATATCATCCCCAGTTTTTAGATAATGTCGATATCAATTACCCACAAGAACCGAAACTAGATAAAGAAAACAATGATTCTAAATACTGCCCTTTTCTAGATCCTATTTTCACCATTGGCTCTGGAAAAATAAAAACTAAAATTTATGATAAAAGGAACGATTTCGATTTCACTATATCTAATTTCCCTTTTTTGATGGTGACGTTCCTCTAGCTCCATCCTACGGGTTGAATATATCTCAACTGGTACGTTTCGCACGCGTTTGTTCAACCCTTGACGAATTTAACCTTTTCCAGGTGGACGATGCCTTTGGGCATCGTGGGCCCTGTGGTTACTTCAATGTTCCCCACGGCTGTCCATACACTGCCAGTAAAAGTTCGTCGGGCAGGAAAGACAGATAGGGTATAACTAAACAAATTACCCGAACAGAGCCGAGAATCTAAACTCTCCGAATAGCAGGGCCCTGTTTCGAAACCATGGAAACCCAACTTTCGCAAAAAATGAAATTTTGGTGAGGGTGGGCTTTGATAGACGTTCCTCACTTCAAAACTTGCAGCAGAATTCTCAAGTTCAAGGACTTTTTCTTCAAAGATTCTAAAAATGTGCAAAACTGTAAGATTTTTTTTTTTTTTTTTTTTTTTGGACAAAAAAATGCTGAAATCGACATTTTTGCCTCTAAGGAACTATCAAAGTCCGGTCCTCCTGTTACAGGCCAAAGACTTTTCATGCCATTTATACATGATACAAAGAGTGTTGGCCACTCTATATGTATGCACAATATAGCTCACTTAACTCATCTTAGCAGGTTTCCATGGCAACCTAAAACTCAAAAATGACCAAATTAAAATTTTTCAGTAGGGGTGCCTGCATATTGGCAAACCTACCACACCCTCTTCCCCACCCCTCCCGCCCACTATTCCACCCCCTTCTTTCACATACTTGTATAAAGATGCTGGCCAGGTTACATTGAAAATTGTCAGCTCTTTTGCATATAATTTGCATAAGTTTGCAAAGTTTTGAAAACGAGGAGGTCTGCAAAATTAATTCCGCCTGCAAGGTGTTAATAGGATATGTCATCTAGTCTAAATTTTTGACTTACCATGCCTTTTTGGCCAGTTTTGCACTAGTTTTAGCCCAAATATGACATCCCTGGATGATTTTAGACATTTTTTGAAGATTTTGAAAAATTCAGTAAAGTTGTGTAACCCTTTCGAGGCGGACGATGCCTTGAGGCATCTTGACCAATGGCCCTGTGGTTACTACAATATCCCAAGACTTTCCATACACTGCAAAAAGAAGTTCATTGGGGCTGAAAGATAGATGGGTACTATGGCTAAACAAATAAGCCTAACAGAGACGAGAATCTAAACTCTCCGAGTGATTAGCAAACAACTTATTTCAAAGGGCATTTCTCATCCTCGATTTTACAAATGTCAGAAACTGATACAAAAATCAAGTGAAATTGGGACGTAACTTACATCTAGAAAAAAAGTTACGCAATAGTGGATATCGATGGGAACTTCTATGTCAATCCGTTAAATTGGCTTTGGATTCCAGTGACATGTAGTTTTTACACATATACTGGCTTTCACTGATACTGTCGATGTCTACTGAAAAAACATGACGACTCTATACCAAATCCTTCGGAAAGTTTTGATTGTGATGTTCATTCCGTAGTGCAACAGTGTTTTACCAGCAGACTAGTTTCCTCGAACTTGCCGGCAGTTTAACAGTAAGCACTCTTTGACCCATCTTTCCAAATTACGTTCTGTAAAAAATTTCAATGTTAAGACTATGTATCTTGTTTTCTCCATGGAATCATCTTGAATAGAACTTGATGTTGATATATAGAAAAAGGCAGAAATGGCCTACATTTCATGCACGAGTGACTCGGGTTTAAGTTTCATTGAGAGTCCAGAAATTGATTCTGCATCACGTAGAGGAATATTTTATATTTAGATGCATATTGTTAAGTTACGAAGCTCCGGATGAAAATAAGGTCACTTCGACCTATATTTCATGTATGAATCACTAAATTTATAGTTTGTGTTACAATTTGGGTCTTAGATTAGGGAAACGGAAAACAGATAAAGAGGAGGTTTGGGTACCCATAAACTGGTTAAATCCTACCGCTGGCTTTTGCTAGTGCCGGTACGAAGTCCGACTGTCCCGAGTTCCTATCGTTGTTTACGTTTGTCTTTTGTCTAATTTGTGTTTTTCCTGTGTAGTTCCCTAGCAGATTGTGGCATGTAATTATAATTTTCAGCCATTTGAGGTGTTTCCTGTTGTCCCTTTTATTTCATTGAACTGAATTGTAGAATTATTTTACTTGGAAAGTAGGGTTTTACCCATCATAGTTCGGCGAAAGCTGTCGTTTCCCTACTAATTTCTGTAACAATTGTTTCAGATTTCAAGTTAGTACTGTTAAAGACCTCTCACTCATCGTTACTTCTAACGATTCAATTTGTAAATGAACGAAAATGTGACATGATTCCTTGATTTGATTAGAAATTTGTCATCACAACACATTGATGAAGAGACTTGACGGCATGGTAGAAATAGAATATTTGATAAATTACCAGTTGATCTGTCAAAGTAAGTGGGGACCGAACCGTCAATCCAAAACGAATAATTCAAGGACAATGGCAACATCGGAAACGACAAAGAAACAGAGACACAACATGAGTACGGCACATAGAAAAAAAATGAAAACACGCACACACAAGAAAGATGAACAACACGGACCCAATAAAAATGGTTCGTTTATTCTTGTACATAAACATATTTTGTATTGGGACTTATATAATCTGTTAAATCTTATGCCCATCCTAGATCCATTGCTTATTTTTCAGCAAATATATAAGGGAGTATCTATATCGCAGCGTTGAGACATTGCTTGATTTTATCATGTATTTGTAGAGACTTTGTCTCATCTGCATGTACTCCATATCCTTTCAATGTTGATTAAATAAATAAAAATCAGTCAGTTAGACACCTGAGTGAACAAATTAAGAATTTAGTTTTAAACTAACCCTTAACTAAATTCTCTGATTTTTACATCAATAGTTAACAAAATTTCTGTTTGTAGTTTTATATCTTTCAAAATATTCCAGGAAATATTCAGGCTGATTTTTTCTTACTGGATGTACTGCACGCATACATTCGCTATCCATATACTTGGATAGAAAACACAAAGCATTAAGAGAAAAAACAACTTTACAGTACAAATAATTTCTTATTACAATTTTCCTACTAGTGAATGCAGAAACAATAGGATTTTGTTAGCTCTCCAGACAGTACAATAGGTTTTTCAATACGAGTATGATCTCCATGGTAGAAAAGTTACCAAATTTCCGCGGGCAAGTTTTCAAAAAAGAATAAATGATAAATATTGTTTAAAAGAAATAAAAAGTGATTTTAATTTTTTTCAGACAAGCTAAAATGTGTGACATATCTAAAAATGTGAGAAAATACCATTTTCAGAAGCTGTAGATTTCATGAAACAATGGCAATAGAATACCGAAATAACAAAAGAGTGATATTTACAAAAATCGAAGTCTGAAGACATGGCCAAAGCGAGAACAAAGAAAACAATGACGTTAGACAGCTGCAAAGCACAGAAATAAAAACCACAACATTCAAATTCAAAGCACTCACAGTGTGATCTCCCGTGCATTTAAGAGTGACATCAATCAGGTGCACCGGAAGGATAAGCATGCCATACTCTGTTAACAGCACCCGTCACACGGTCAGTGGTGCATATATACCTTTAAAGTGGCTTATTGTTTATTGTCATTTTTTAGCCCTGAGAAAAAAAACAATTAAAATGCATGATACGTTTTACTTCTCTAACCCCAAAACAGTACCAAAAAGCTTGTGTAGTCACTTAAGTAATCAAACATGGACAAAGACAGATCGGTACAACAAACATCAATAACGGAGACGAAACTTAAATTCAACAAGACACACAAAAAACAAAGCACTGACAGTGTGAACTCCCATAAAAACCAAGAACGACTTCAGGTGGTTCGAAAGTCAGCCTGTCCTGTTCTGGTAGCTGTCTCTGAAATTCTAAAAGATTGCCAACACTAGGAGACTGTTTTTATTTTAGTCTTTATGAAATTTAAGGCCCTACTTCTTCAAGGTACAAAAATAATTTGACTTCAAATTCAGAATTAAAACATGAATTGGAAGCACAGTTGTTCAGTGCAATTCAATTCAGCTTGCAGGGGTAACTAAACATCAGTGAGATGGTATCCATCTCTGTGGGGCCGCGACAAGAATGTGAAATAGAGGTCAAAGGTAAAAGTAAAGGGTCACCAACAATGGTACCTGAAATGGCACTTTGACGTCATCTATCCACAAACCAGGTATCAAATGCCTACCTCAAATGACAAAAAAAAGTTCTAGTCTGGACCCAACTTTGTCAATAAAAAAGTAAAATGTAATCCAGAGGTCAAAGGTCAATGTCATGCTTTTCAACCATTTTACGCGATATGTCACCTAGAGGTAATCTATCCACAAGCCAAATATCAAAAGCCTAACTCAAAATAGAGAAAAGATATTGTCCGGACACGACTTTATCTTTGAAAAAGCAAGAATTTGACCTTGAGGTGAAAGGTCAGGGTCACGAGTCACCAACCATGGTAAACGCCACATCGCCTTGGGGTGATCTATCGACATGCCGAATATGAAAAGCCTATCTAAAATTAATGAAAAGTAAAATCCGGACGCGACTGACTTCAAAAAGAAAGAATTTGACCTTGAGGTGAAAGGTCAAAGTCAAGGGCCACCAACGACTGATGGATCTTGGCATAACCATATTGATTATATTATTGGCAAAGCCTATACGAGACTAAATATTATGAGGAATTTTAAATTTACTCTTGATCGTTTAACTCTTGAGAAAATGTATATTTCATTTGTTCGTCCTATACTAGAGTATGCTGATGTTATATGGGATACCAATAACTTAAGCTTGATTAATAAACTTGAATCTGTTCAATTAGAAGCTGCTAGAATAGTTACAGGGGGGACCAAGGTCACATCACACAAAAAGTTATATGATGAAACTAAGTGGGAAAAATTGACAGACAGACGAAAGAACCACAGACTTTTTCTATTTCACAAAATGCTAATCAAGAAATCTCCCCAGTATTTAGTGGACCTAATTCCTACAACCGTTGGCACACAGCATCGTCATAATACACGTCAGTCACTAAATTTACAAGAAGTACGGACTAGTACAAATCTATATTCAAACTATTTCCTGCTCTCTACGATTAAAGATTGGAATAAGATTTCATTAAATACTCACCAAACAGAATTCTTTTCCTCTTTTAAGAACCAGATCTTAAATAAAAATACCAAAGTTCCTTCTTTTTATTATTCTGGTAGCAGACTTGGTCAAATTTTTCACGCACGGTTACGAATGAACTGTAGTTCCTTAAATGTTCATTTATTTTTGAAAAATTTGGTTGAATCACCCATGTGTGTTTGTGGTGAAATTGAATCAGTTCAGCATTATATCTTTTATTGTAATAGATATCTTAATGCTAGACAAGATATGCTGACTTCT
>MJUU01067168.1:209334-222748 GCA_002080025.1 Modiolus philippinarum | reverse complement strand
TCAAAAATCAATAAATATACATGATTGGCACTTGAGTAATCCGTAAAAAATTTTCTTGTTGTTCCATATGGTGACGGTCCTATAGTCCGAAGGTGCGATAGTCCGAAGGTCTGGCAGTCCGAAGATCCGATAGTCCGAAGGTGCGATAGTCCGAACGTCCGATAGTCCGAAAATGTCGCAAAACGTAAAAAAATCGTTCAACCGATAAAAAAAGGTTTATTGGAAATGTTGAAAAAGACTTATAGAGATATGTTGAAGTCTGATGCTGATTTTGACGGAAATTAATGTAATGTAAAATTGATGAATACTGATTGTTAAATGTTTTCTTTTTTGTTTTGATTTTGTTTTTGTTTTTGTTTGTTTGTTTTTTTTTGTGTGTGTGTGCGTATTTATACACATTAACAGTACTCAGTGAATTGATGTTATCTAAGATTGAGGTGGCAAACTAAATTTGTCCTTGTGTAACAGGCACAATAATGCTTCATTGCCCCTCGCCCAATTAGGACAGAAAACCACATTAAACCGCGTTCCCTGTATTTTAGTACACTCACCCGCTATCTTTCTGTTGTCTTCATAAATTCGCGCTTTTCATGTAGCCCTCTTACAGCATATGATTGGGAATGTCTCAAAGAAAATTGTCTACATTTGTTTCTATCTAGGTTTACAAAGGGTTAATTTCGGACTATCGGACCTTCGGACTATCGGACCTTCGGACAATCGGACCTTCGGACTATCGGACCTTCGGACAATCGGACTGTCGGACTATCGGCCCTTCGAACCATCGGTGTGCATGTAATAAGTTCCATATGCATGAACTTTTTGAAATGATAAATGCAGTGCATATGAAACTTTTTGACAACAAATAATCGTGAAACGTGCAAAAGCTGATGAAACCAACGAAAAAAAAACCCAACAAAACGCAATTCATTCTTAATAAGATAATTTCGGTTTCTGATTCGGTTTCGGTGTTGACGATGAAAAGTAAAACTGTATAAAACTAATACATTGAAATTATCCATACAAATAAAGCTATCATAACAATGATTACATTATATTTTTTCTGTATTTTTCTGTATAAGTTATGTATTGCAGATGTAAACACATTCTCTTAATAAGAAGACATACTATCGGTGGTATTTTAAACAATATCAAAGGTGTCTGTCCTTGAATATGAAACCAATTTTCAAATTTGCTTTTTTAAAAAAAAACAGGCGAAATTTTGTCATGAGGGACTCTACGAACCCTTAAAACATCCATTAATAGACCATTATAAAAACGATATTGTAGACAATTGATGAGAAATGTGTTCATACAACACATGAACGTTTGTTTTTTGACTCCATATATCTATCTATAAATATAAACCAACGGTAGTAGTATACACATTGATACAGGAGGAAAAAGCAAAAGTAGATTACATAAATTAATCGTACTCTGCCTATGTTTTGGAGTAACAAACATCAATATTATTATGTCTGGTTTACAACAACTCCATACCTTTCTCTTTATATGAGATGTTTATACAAATTAGATCAATTTGGAACCTAAAACAGCAAATTAGCACCCTAACATTCAAATATTCTCCTCATCCGAGAACTGAGAGATAAGCCGTGATTATTTTTTCTTATCTGTTTATTTTTATTTAGGTGGTTCGGAGGACTAAGCGAAATCTATCAGAATTTTTCAATAGTTTGCAGAAATAAACTTTCAAAAGATATAAAAGAAACATTGGGGGTCACGGACCATATAAGCTCCCAATCTTTCACCGAAAATAGGGATTTTTTAGTTGAAATATTAAGGAAAATTATCATTTCTTAAAAATTATTCAAGTTACATCTATGAGAATTTTGATTAATTTTATATATTGCTAGCCCCTGTATTGAACTTTCTAAAAACAAAAAGAAAAATGGGGGTCACGGACCTTATTATGTAATTACTTCACAAAATCAAAATTTTCATAGTGATTTCTTTGTAAAATATTTTTTTGAAATTACCTGCCTTTTTTAAACTTTCATTTCAAAGAATTTTACAATATTAATACCATTCTGAATTTTTCGTCAAAAATGAATGCTAGACTTAGAGAAATGGGCCCATTATTTCAGTTTTAAGGTAGTTCGACACTAATACACGGCGCATTCGATTGGCGCATTTGCGAAACACAAATCGGATGCGGAATTGACTTGATTTTCAATCCGGAATATTCCTGTATTGGCCTATTCACTATGACGTCATAATAGATTGACATACACTTTCCCGCGAATTAGCTCCCTATTCCCGTAAATATTGTCTATTTCGTAAACTATATAAAATATCTCTCTTAATCGAACGGTGACATATAGATTTTTTCAGCGTAACAGATAGCTTGAGTGTATATCTCTAAAATATCAAAAAATAAAAAAAATCTGTCTGATATTTATTTTATATGAAAGATAAACAATAAGCATGTTATCACAGTTCCCTATATATTCTTTGTAAATATTGCTGAAAAATACTGAATTTGGCCTAATTTTCAAAGCCAGATAAAGGGAAAAGATGATCGGTGACATATCATTTTTATTTTATTTTTTTAATATATAGGTTAAGACCTACAAGATATCTTTAAAGAGAAAAAATCTGTCTGAAATTTTTATTAGGATCGAACTACCTTAAGCGAAACACTTCAAAGATTTGTCCAAATTTTAATGAAAAATACCTATCAAAGCATGAAGCATGAAAACGAAATGGCGGAATACCACCGATCCACCTTAATCCCCAAAACAACGTTGGGAGACGTATTGTTTGTTTTTGCGTTTCTTATTATTATTCTGATTTCTTTCTTTCTTCTCGTCCCAATTGACTTGTGCGAACCAGATCTCAGAGACCATCACACCTACAACTTTCAAACTTTGTAGAATGTTGGCCGCGTGTATTTGATTGTAAAAGAAACAAAAAATTTTCAAAAGAGGGATATTAAGGGAACATTTGGGGGTTCAAAAAGGGGTTGGGTCATCAATGTTAACCCTATGGGAAGATGAAATATTGACAGTTTTTGCCATTTTTCCCACTGTATCTCAAAAACTTTAACTCTAGCTCCATGAACTTAATAGCAAAGGTGTGTGTCATGTCAGAAAGGGTTCAACAGAATTGAAAATTTCAAAATAACTAATATGGTTTTCCTGGAAACCGTACCAAAAAAATGGATCTTTTGAGAAAATTGTGTTTTCTGCTTATTATTGCATTATGATTACAACAATTTGTATAAATTAGATTGTGAGTGGAACCCCTTCCCACCTTTTCTGGGGAAGGGGTTTAAAGTTCATTGTTATGGATCGGGAAATTTCAAAATAACTTTGGTTGCCATGGAAACCATGCTAATTTTTTTTTCAGAAGATTGTACATTGTGTATTTTCTGCTTATAATTGTTTTTTTTTTATTTCAACAATATGTATTACTAAGTTTAAAGGGGGAACCCCTGCACAAATGTCTTTGGAAGGGTGTTCATTGTTATTGATTTGAATATTCAAAATAACTATGGTTGCCGTGGAAACCATGCTAAAAATTGAAATTTAGAGAAAATTTTAAATTCTGCTTATAATTGTATTATGCTTACAACAATATGTATTATTTAGATTATAAGGGGAACCCCTGTCAAAATTGTTTGGAAGGGGTTTAAAATTGATTGAAATGGAAAATGGATCACTTTGTTGCCATGGAAACCATTCCAAAAAAATTAACTTTGTTTTTTGCTGTAAGATATTTTTGATTTCAGCCATATGTATACACAAGATTATAAGGGGAACCCTTTCCTTTTTTTTTATTTTTTATTATTATTTTTTTTTATTTTATATTATGTATTCTTTTTTTATTTTTTTGGAAAGGAGGTCTCATGATGCCCAGAATGTAATGGATAATGGAGCATTTGGTTGCCATGGAAACCAAGCCAGAAACGTATACTTTTGAGAAAAAAAGTGTTTTTGTATATTTATTACAGCTATATGTATTACTTAGATTATAAGTGGAACCCCTGCCAAAATTAGGAACAGGCTATAAAATTGTTTGTGATGGATAATGGAGCATTTGGTTGACATGGAAATCAAGCTGGAAACCAATAATTTTGAGAAAAAACGTGTTTTATGCTGGACGTGGTGTCTTGATTTCTACTATATGTGTAAAGTAAATAGTAAATCGAACCCCTGCTCAAATTTTTGTCAAAAGGAGTCTAATAATACCCAGAAATCCTATATGGGAGTTCCCGTTTGGGAGACTTTAGTGCTTCGCTTGTGAACATTTCTTGACTTCTTTATGATAAGAACATCTCATTTAGTTTGATCTATGAAAAGTGACAAGTTCTTGTTTTTGTGTATCATGATTTTTGTTCTTCCATTTTCCGTGTTTTCAATATAGCAATAAGATTACTCTGTAAAAGGAATTGTAAAGTGATTCTAGTTTCAGCACTTTAAAACTTTTAACATTTGATTTTAGGAAAGTGTCAATGTCCGTCTTTTGCAATAAGTATTCAACTCAATTCATGACATTTAAAAATTCTGTTATCCTTTTTTAGCTCACCTGGCCTAAAAGGCCATGTGAGCTCTTGCCATCACTATGCGTCCGTCGTCCGTCGTCTGTCAACAATTTCAAAAATCTCCTCTGAAACCACTGGGCCAAATGTAACCAAACTTGGCCTGAATCATCACCAGAGTATGGCTTCTCAAAATTGTGTTCGGTTAGACGGTAGGTCAAACAACATGGCCGCCGTTGCTAAAAAAAGAACATAGGGGTAAATTGCAGTTTTTGGCTAATAACTCGAAAACCGTTACAGATATAAAAAATCTGACAGGAGTAAAAGTGATCAGCATAGCAAGATATACCTGCCCTCTAATTGTGAAGAAAATCCGAAAACCCGTCTTGGAGTTATTGCCCTTTTCCGTACAATTTTCAAAATTTGAGCATTTTTTATTTTTTATTTCAAAAAGTGTAACAGATAGAGGTCAAGTGTATACTGCAAAAATGTTCAGCATATCAAAATCTACCAACCTTGAAATTTTGAAGAAAATCCAAAAACCTTTGTAGGAGTTATTGCCCTTTTTTCATGGAATTTTCAAAATTTTCATATTTTTCGTCTTTTATTTCCAAAACTATAGCACATGAAGGTTAAGTGTAAATTGATAAAATGTTTGCCATGCTGTGTGGATTTCAAAACTGGTGTTTAAAATTGTTTGTTGACCACCATTTTCAAAATGGCCGCCTGAAAAAGGCGGGAAAATTCAACATCGTTCGATTTCAATGAAATTAGGTATCCAAGTGGGAATTGATGTCCCTTCTTCAAAACCGATGTTGAAAATTGTTTGTCGACTACCATTTCCAAATGGCTGCCAAAAAAAAGGCGGGAAAATTTAACATTGTCCTATTTCAATGAAATTAGGTTTCCAAACAGATATTGATGTTGCAACTTCAAAACCGGTGTTGAAAATTGTTCGTTGACCGCCCATATGGCAAAATCAGGGTCACTTTTTTATTCATGAGGTCATGAATTATTCATAACGTCGATGACGTCACAATACATAACTTTAGAATCAATTTCGGAAGGCATAAACATCCCGCGTCAACATACAATTTTTAAATAATAAATTTCTACCCAATTGGTACCTTACATTCCATAGATGATCACATGATCGCTTGTTTACAAAATTAGAACACCGGTGCAGACGACAAGTTTCTGCAGATGGAATTGGTTTGTATTTAGACTTTGATTTTCCACTTCACGCCAAGAAAATGGCGCCATAGTAAGAAAATATGATAAAACACGTTTTTTGTAGCTTTCAGGAACCTACAAATCGAAACAGAACAAAAAACCAAGTATATTTACCGGAACTTTTTATCCGGAAGTGGCATTACAGGAAAAGATAGTTTGTATTCAGTGGCCAAATATCGAAGGCACGGCCTCCAAATTTCAGGTTTTTGACAAAATCTAGTTAGGAATATAAAGGAAAGTGCTTCATTTTAAGAATATTGCCAGGAACCTCCAGTTTATTGAGTTCAAATGCCGAATTTGTCCCAAGAATTCAAAACCGGTGTAGGGGTAAAATAAAAAAAAGAGAAATTGCCCACATATAATTTATTGAGTATAATTTAGTATTCTATTATCAAGCCCTTACAATTGCATTACAATGAAGTCAGCCATATTGTTTTAATATGGCGGTCGTATGCAAATTAGCAAACCGACCTTCATTTTGCCATATGCATTTTCAAAATGACCACCAAAAAAGGTGGGAATATTTAACATTGTCAGATTTCAATGAAATTTGGTTTCCAAATAGGTATTGCTTTCAGAACTTCGAAACTGATCTTGAAAAATTTTTTGCTGACGCTTATTTCCAAAATGGCCGCCAAAAAAGGCGGGAAAATTCAACATTGTCCGATTTCAATGTAATTTGGTTTCCAAATAGATATTGATGTTGCGACTTCAAAACCGATGTTGAAAATTGTTCATTGACCGCCATTTAAAAATGATGTCTTGACTTCAAAACTGGTGTCCTTAGCAAGAATGTTTTTTGTCAAAAAAGCCCAACAAAGAAATATAAGAAAACATTAACAGACTTTAAATACAGTTCAAGATGTGTGACTTTTGACGAGCTACCAAAGTTTGAGAGAATGAAGATCAACTGTATAACTTAAAATGTTAGCTTGATTGTGACAACTGAAAGCCAGGTGAGCGATACAGGCTCCTGGGAGCCTCTATTATTGAATTAACACTTGCTTCGGTTTTCGTTTTCCGATGTATCATACTTCAGAAAAAATGTCAGTAGCCTGAATTGCACCGAAGTACATTCAACTATGTATTAAAAGTTTTTAAGCTTAAAAGGGAAATAGGAAATGTAGCTTTTATTTAAATCTTGCGTTTGCGCAGGTATCTTTCATTATTTCTTTGTCATTATTGCTATCTTTATGAAGGAAAAAAATAGTCCGATTCCTGTACAAAACGTTTATCACAAAAATCCCAATTTTGGTATCTTATCTTTGAGAAATGTCATTTAAAAGAATTTTTAATACATGCCTTGTAATTACATAAATTTAATAACAATTGAAATCTCATATATAATCTATTTCAGGAGACAAAAGTAACGTTACTGAATTCCAAAATTACTGTGTAAGTGTAGAGAAACTGAACGGTCAAATGAAATTGCACCTTACAAACTGTACAGACCACCTTCCTGTCATGTGTATAAGGACGGATATAAGCGGTAAGCCAATTAGTTGTCAAAATTCTAATAGTATTAAACTATCGAACATTTTAACCTATGGAACGTCATGACTGATTTTTTTTTAGCTGCAGCATGAAGTGCTGACATTATTTGCAGACGTTTCATTATTAAGGAGGTAGACCTTGGATATTGGGGGATAACTGTATGACTTGAATGTTGAAAACTATTGAAAAATATCATGCTAAATTTCACACCTGTTTATACTACAGAATTATGCATTTTCGATTATTTTATATCAAACACAATTTCAATTAGAGCCTATTTTATACACCAGAATCAAGCCCTGAACGGACCAAATGATATGAGGTCTTTCATGACCCCTAGACACAATGCAAAAGGGTTATTCTCAAAAATTGCTTAAAGTTTATTTAAACATGTATAGTTTTATTGTACCCTATGGGAAAGCTTTCATAGATCTTCTCTGAAACAACAATGTGAATTTTCTCCAAACTAGGTAATAGTAGTCCTTGGTCGTTGGTCCTCTTTGAAAAATGTGTCTGACAAGTCAGCATTTCATTCAGGATGGCCGCCAGTGGGAACTTAGTTAAAAATTTTACCCTGTAGGAAAATGCATTCAAATATTTCGTCCTCTGAAACTGCTAGGCAAATTAGAACAAAACTTGGACACAATAGTCCTTAGTTTGCCCCCTTCAAAAATGTGTCCGGCAAGTCTGCAACCAATCCAAGATGGCGCTAAGCGGGTAACAAAGTTTAACATTGTACCCTATGGGAAAGCATTCAAAGATTTACTCCTCTGAAACAACAAAGCCAAATGGATCCAAACTTTGTCACAAAAGTCCTTGGGTGGTCCCCTTCAAAAAAACAATATGGCTGATAAGTCAGCACTTCATCCAGGATGGCTGCCAACAGGGAACGTAGTTGATTGTACCCTTTTGGAAGACACATTCAAAGATTTTTTCATCAAAACCAATTGGATCCAATATCTTGGTAACAATATTTCATGGATGGTCCCCTTTAAAAAGTCTACACCTTATTCTAGATGTCCAATAGAAGGGAACTTAATTAAACATTTGACCTTTTGGGAAAACACATTCAAAGATCTTCTCCTTGGACACAGCTCGGCAAATTGAAACAAAATTTAGCCACAATTGTCTTTGGGTGGTGCCCTTCATAGTTTGTGATTTTCATGTTCATGCCTATGTTGCCCTTCAAAAAAGGTGATCATATCCTAAATGGTTGCCATCATGAATATAGTTCACCTTGAAGCAAACATCATCAAGATCTTTTTACATACTTGAAAAAGAGGTTCTTTATTTTTAAGGTTATTTGGACTGTTTAAACCTGCCATGGGCCAGGTGACCGATATAGGCTCTTAAGAGCATCTTGTTGCGATAAGTCATTGTATAAGAGCTGTGAAATATACATTCCGCTGCTCAGAAAGGGAAATTTCACAATAAACTTAGGTATCTTTCGATTACGTTTGTCATTGAGCCTATATTTTAGACGACCGTGTTTATCAATGTATATCAAAAGGTTAAGGCATGAAGCAGAATTGGGAGTATATTTCACAATTAATTCGTTACTGTAGAGCCTGCAGTTCATACGGTGACCTTGTGGAAAGAGCAAAAGCACTGTAACAAAAACTGCTGAGTCAGGGATATGTTCAGCCGTTGTTACTTTCGTTTCTTCAGAAATTCCGTGGCCGTCACCACGACATCATAGAAATATGAAATGTCAGTGTCACAAATGAAAATGGACATTTTCAGCTAGATTCACGTCTTCCCGGATTTCATATTACCGGTTTTGACTTTACCCTTGGTTTACCCCATGACAGTGTGACGATTGCTGTATACAGAGCAGGACATGCTTACCCTTCAGGAGCACCTGATGTCACTCCGTTTTTCAGAATTACACTGTTAGTGCTTTGGGTTTTTTTTGTGTTGTATTTGTATACGGGTATGTTGTGTCTTTGGTATTCCGTTTTCTGATGTTCTTACTTTTGCCTTGTCTCTTTGACTTTGATTTATGTAATCTTGTGCTATGTTCCTCCGGTATTTTACTGCCGTTGTTTAATAACAAGCTCACTGGAATAATAGATCCTATGTACACATTCTTTAAATCTAAGAATGAATAAAAAAAATGCGACAAGAAGGATCAGTGTAAGCTATATAGACAACATTTAGTGTCCGTCGTCCGTTATTATTTTTTTTTTAGAATTTCTTAAACTCCTTTGATACCATTGGAATAAATTCATCTCATATTTAGAGTAATGATGTTTGGAAAGTCCTTCACAAAGATTGTCCATTTCTTTCCGATCCGACAAAAAAATAGCAGCCAGTACAGAACGTACATTTTACATTGTATCTATGAAATTCCTTAAGCAAACTCAGTCAAGCTGTAAAGGAGTCCGACCAAAAAGCATGACAGCAAACAGGAAGCTTGAATTTAATATGGCATTCTATCGTAAGAATATCATTTTTATCAACTCCTCGTAACCAATAAAACAAAATCAATCAAAACAGGAATTATGTATGTAAAGTCCTTAAAAAGATTGCTAATTTCCGATCCGACAAAAATAATGACATCAAGCACAAAACTTTATTCAACATTGAACTCTGTAGCTAAAACAATATTTTCATCAACTTCTCGGAAACTATGGAAGCAAACTTTACTGGAATGATGTTTGGAGGTTTTTCACAAAAATTGTTTGTTTCTGTCCGATTAGAAAAAAAACAAATAGCCACCAGAGCGAAATATGGTTTGATATTAGCCCTATGGCAAAACCGAAGCAAATTTTACTTGGCTGTACTGTAATGATCTAGGATAACCTTTACAAAGATTGCTCATGTCATTTTAATTATGTAAAAAACGTGTCCACCACCAGCGCAAAACTTAGTTCAACATTTGATTAACGGAAAAATCGTAGTTTGATTATCTCCTATGATCCCTATCATCAAAATCAACCAAAGTTTACAGGCAAGATCCATGGTAGGTCCTTTACAATCATTGTTCATTTAGTTCCGATCAGACCAAAAACTAATAATATAGCGTAACATTGGACCATATTAGAAAAACATACATCATCAGCTCTGAAACTATTGAAGAAAATTCCGCCTGTGCAGAACGTAAGAAGAACCTGCTATTTAGCACTTGTCATGTGAGCGATGCAAGTATTTTCTTTCTTTATACACCCTCGTTAAACCTTTGCATCATACGGAAAGTTTACTCGCATTTTCGCACAGTTTGTTCTAATTTGAACGCATTGAGATGGCAGAACTGGACATAAAATATATTTCCTTTTGTGTGTTTTCTTACTTAAACATAAAATATTGAAGTCAAAACAGTTTTTTTTAAACAGAAATAGATTTTTTTTTAATTTTAACGAGAATTAAACTTTTCATTTATAAAATGATACATGTCTGGAATCTAATGGAGGAAGCGGGTTATATATATAGTGAATTTACGATTTCTGAGCTTCATAATATTTACATATAATATTAAATGACTAAATACCGAAGTGAGTTTTAATTTTGATTCTGCATGTGCGCATTTCGACAACTAATGTCTCTTCAGTGCAGATAAAATCTAAACGTTTGGAAGACCATAAAGTCAAAAATGTTTAAAACTGATAGAGAACAAATTACCAAATATGATCTAAATAGACAGCCAAAATCAGCTGAGGACAGAGCTTTGCATGAGTGAGATACTCCTTAGTTTCAACAAAATTTACAAAAATTAGATATTGTAAGGTTCCAAATAGAATCGGCTTTCGGGTCAGCACTGAAGTACTGACTACTGGGCTGGTGAATACCCTCGGGGACTAATAGTCCACCAGCAGAGGCATCGACCCAGTGGTAACAAATGACTAAATACCGAAGTTACTGTGAATTTTGATTCTGCATATGCGCATTTCGACAACTAATGTCTCTTCAGTGCAGATTTAATCTAAACGTTTGGAAGACCATCAAGTCAAATATGTTTAAAAACTGATAGAGAACAAATTACCAAATATGATCTAAATAGACAGCCAAAATCAGCTAAGGACAGAGCTTTGCATGAGTGAGATACTCCTTAGTTTCAACAAAATTTACAAAAATTAGATATTGTAGTATTGTATTAAAATAGTGCCCTGTGATCGTTTATATGTTGTATTGTCTATTGGCCCCTTTGTCGGACAACAGATGACAGTGGTGACGTCAGGATTAAGAACAACAATTAAAGCGTTGTTCCATTTGCTTAACCTTACCATGTATTTAAAGGGATTTTTCCCCATGTACATTTACTCCATATCCCTTTATTTGTTCATTTACGATGTCTCTCGTGCAGTGTGTGGAGTCCGTAAAAATGTTCCCCGTGTTTGAGATGTATGCTCTTTATTTTGTCAGTTACGGTGTACTTATTCATGTGACAATTTCTCATATGAATGCACTATCAAAATTCAAAATTTTCTTGTTATTTAAAAGTTAAACTATTTCTCTGGTCATCTGTATATATATCTATATATTGAAAATAAATAAAAGTTTGCAAATCACTTCATTTTACATCAAGATATTGTCACTAGCGCTTTCATGCCTCCTGGCAATCTTCAGGTGACTGTGAAAAACTGTTCTTGACGACGTTATCCTTGGTAACGTTTAATGACGTTACCATAGTGATTTGCAAACTTTTATTTATTTTCAATATATAAATCTGTACAACGTATTCTTCAAGACACACACACACACACACACATATATATATATAGAGAGAGAGAGAAAAAAAACATTTGAAGATGCACAAAAACATTTAATGTAAAGTAAATTTTAACTTTACATTCACTAATTCACAAAAATAACGTTAAACATTGTTCATTTCGCTCCTACCGGTTTCACTTTCTGAAGATATTCATGGTAGCTAATGAAGACGTCGTTATCGTTAACGGTGACGTTACAATTAACAATAGGTCCTTAGTAACAAGGGAGATAACGTCAATCACGTATATGTACCCGGATAAAATAATTTTACATTCTATTTAACTCTGGAATGTATTTCTTTATAAAATATGATTCCTTTTGGACTCTTTCTTGTTCCGTAGCATTGTTAGAAAATTGGTACAAAGGGAAAATAGTAAATTGCGGGTTTCTATTGTTTGCACATGTATCAAAATGTTCGCTGACACTTAACATTCGTGTAGATGGATCTCTAATTTGCTGTCTGTGGATTGTCATGCGTTTTCTTAAGGTCATGCCAGTCTGGCCGATATAATTATGACCGCATCCGGAACAAGTTAAAACGTAAATTAAATTTCCGGAATATCATGTAAAACTGTTTTTAACGGAAAAATGTTGACCTTTTTTGAAGTGAAAATCACCATTTTCATGCATACTGTCACAAATTCCACAATTTGACCGTCCACATTTTGTAATTGTCGGGTCTGTTGGATTGGATGTAAATTTAGCATTTGTTAGAATTTTTTTCAAAGAATTTGGTTGTCTCTTGCTTTTGATGATTTTGTTGCTTTCTATTACTTTCTTCATTTTTCGGTCCTGAGTAAGTGTTGGAATATTTCCGTAAATCACACTGAAAGCTTCCGGATTTCTTGGGTTAAATGTAGAGACATACGGCATTACATCTTGTTTCACTCTTCTGATTGGTCTTCGTAGATCCTCGATGTTCATAGTTTTAGACCTTTCAATAGCATCGTTTATTAGCTGTAGTGGGTATTTTCTATCAACAAGTACATCTTTTAATTCTTGTAATCTAATATCTCTCATTTCCACATTTGAAACTATAGTGCAAATTCTTTTTGCCATATTGTACGGTATATTGATGCGCGTATGCTTTGGGTGACATGATGAAAAAAGTGAATACTGTTTTGAGTCAGTTGGCTTGTAATATATCAGTCTCAACGATTCCACCTTTTAACTTTACTAAAATGTCTAAAAATGGTAGTTGTTCATAACTGTATTCCATCGTAAACTGAATTTGAATGTTTATGTTATTTATGAGTATTTTGAATGCTTGTAATTTGTCTAGATCTTCTTTCCACAGAATAAAACCATCATCCAAGTAACGTTTCCAGTTTTCTTTGAAATATATATAAAATGTTTGTCCATAATCTGTTTTTACTTTATCATAGAGTTTCATTTCTAAATAGCCCATCACTAGATTGGCATATGTAGGGGCAACTTTTGTGCCCATAGCAGTTCCCGATACCTGCCTATATGATTCAT
>MJUU01067168.1:177080-209072 GCA_002080025.1 Modiolus philippinarum | reverse complement strand
GTTGCTCAGACGATGTGTTTCACAAGATGGCCCGGCAATAATAGGACGTAGCTTTAAGTCATTTGGAAGAGGCACATGAATGTAACTTGAAGAAGACGTTTCGCAAGCTTCAGATATTAATTTACTTTTATGGATTTTCGGGAGGCCATAAAAGTTACTACTTTTACATTTGAAATTTGTCAAATAATCACATTCTTTTCTTGTTAAGCATTTGTGGTACATATGAATGATTGCCTGTAATTGTCGCAATACTTTATTTTGACTGTAGTTTTGGACTTTTTCATAGTAGGCACGGTCCTCCAACATAGAAAGAGTTAATTCTTTGTAAAATGTTGTGTCCATTATAACGACCGCTCTACCCTTGTCCGCTTCTTTAATAATAATATTTTTGTCAGCTTTTAATTTGCTTATGCATTCCCATTGTCCCTTGCTAATATTACTTTTAACATTCTGGTTCGGTATATTTTGATAGGGAAAATTATAAATATGATCACAATATCGATCTAATAAAGCGTTCTTACCTTTTGGCGGAGTGTAGTCACTTTTATTCTTAACTAGTGATTCATCATCATCATTAATGTCATGAAATTTCTCCCCTAATCGTAGTTTTCGACAAAAATTTGAAATATCATTTTTGAGTTCCATAAAGTTAGGTCGTTGTGGTGTTGGGGTAAATTTTAGTCCCTTTGACAGAATTTCAATTTCGTTTACATTAAAAGAACGATTCGATAGGTTAATTACCTTCGGCTTCTCCTGTTTTGTTGTTGCCATCTGGTGTCCCTGTTCCTTTCTTCCTGGTCTAAAAAACGTTCCCTTAAATTCTCTTGGTTGTACATTGTTCTTGATGTGTCCAATCGAGGATTGTTTGCTCGATAATTCTGACGGTTGTTTTGTTGTTCATTAATATTCCTATAGTTTGGTTGATTTGAAAAGTATCTAAATCTGTTGTTGGTTCGTCTTTTATCCGAATGATAATTATTACCGTTTGTATACACTTTTCTTTGATTAATTGGATCTCTAGATTGTGATCTTGTCCTGCTGTTGTTAGCCCGCATGGTTCTATTTTTGTTTCCACTGAAGTTTACTGGGCTCTTAAAGCGTCTTGTTCTAAAATTACCTTGTCTCGGAAAACTAGTCCTTCTGTTTTCTCTTACGGTTTCTGCATAAGATTTATCGGTTATTTTCTTCACAAACGGATTTTCGGAAGTGTATTCCTTTATGAAGTTTCTTTCGTAGTTATGGAACCATGAGTCGCTTTTCTCCCATCTTTGTAGCAAATTAATTTCCTCTAGTTCACATTCTTCCTTCCAAAGTTTTATAACGTTTTCCAACGTTGTTCCGTCTGCTTTCTTAGCGAATTCGGAAAACATTTCTTCGTCAACGTTTTTATATTTTTCCTCATTAGTACCTGCTCTTAGTTTTAAAGAAAGTGAAACCGGTAGGAGCGAAATGAACAATGTTTAACGTTATTTTTGTGAATGTGTGAATGTAAAGTTAAAATGTACTTTACATTAAATGTTTTTGTGCATCTTCAAATGTTTTTTCTCTATAAAGATTACTACGTGTGGATTCAACTGAACTTTTAACTATATATATATATAACGTCTAAAAACAACGACAAACTTGGAAATCTTATTTAATCCTCAGGATAAGCATGTTAATTTCCTTATACAGGTCTTGAAACTCTAACTCGTTTGGTCTTTGATTTCAGACTCATATAATATATATATTGCCCACGTCTCCCGATATTACTGGCCAAGTTTTCTAACAATGGACTCGATGAATGCCCTGTTTATATGTTGTATTGTCTATTGGTCCCTTTGTCGGCAACTGATTAGAGTGTTTGTAAGATTACTTTGCTCGATATGTTATGCTTATTGACGACCCCGCATCCATGACAACATGGATACATTGATGTGGCGTTGTTCACAAATTCGCAAGTGAATTCCGCTCAACCGGAATTTACCTTGAATTTATCTTGAACTTACTATGAGGGTGGAGTGATTGCAGGTCTCATGGTGACTTCAAGATGAAGAACAACAATGTAATTATTCTACGAAAACAATTATATGCTTGGGTAAAAATAAATATGAAAAAAAACTGTAATACATGTATTAAAAAAACAATACAAGTTCAATACAAGGAAAAGACCCCGGAGAAGTTAAAAACATAATTTCTTAAGATACTGCAAAACATTAGAGAGAGAGAGAGAGAGAGAGAGAGAGAGAGAGAGAATTGAGTAATCACCAAAAAGGCTGAAATATTGAAGTTAATTTAATACAATTTAGGAAAGGGTTTGTTCATTTTTTTTTAGGAATCGCATATCAAAATAGAAATATCTTCGTNATTCCGCTCAACCGGAATTTACCTTGAATTTATCTTGAACTTACTATGAGGGTGGAGTGATTGCAGGCCTCATGGTGACTTCAAGATGAAGAACAACAATGTAATTATTCTACTAAAACAATTATATGCTTGGGTAAAAATAAATATGAAAAAAAAACTGTAATACATGTATTAAAAAAACACGAGTTCAATACAAGGAAAAGACCCCGGAGAAGTTAAAAACATAATTTCTTAAGATACTGCAAAACATTACCATCACACACACACACACACAGAGAGAGAGAGAGAGAGAGAGAGAGAGAGAATTGAGTAATCACCAAAAAGGCTGAAATATTGAAGTTAATTTAATACAATTTAGGAAAGGGTTTGTTCATTTTTTTTTAGGAATCGCATATCAAAATAGAAATATTTTCGTAGATCCAAAATTTATTACCGGGCTGACATACACTGGCTGTGTCAAAACGGATATACAACTGGCAGTGTGACGGGTGCCAAACGTTTAGCATATTAGTCTTACCCATCCAAAGAATCTGATATTACCCCCAAGTGTTTTGGAGGTTCACAGTGCTAGTGCTTCAGTTTTGAGGGGTTGTCGTTCCATTTTGTGATTTGTTTTGTCTTTGTAATGCTTTTTTAGTTCGTGTTGGATATGAATTGATGTGTTTATTTCATTTTTTTTTTTTTTGAATTTCCCCTTTACTCCATTTTCCTTCCGTTATTGTCTGCCGATTTATCGTTAACTTGTTTTTTTGAAAATACATCAGTTGACATATGATTGCCTACCCTAAAACAATTTTGCGAACGTTTTGGTTGTTTTCTGTAAAGTTACCAAATTCCCTAAAATTAGCAAATTTGTATATCTCACACTACTTTTGTTTAAATTTATTTTTACAGGAGAAGATTTGAATGGCATTAAACCTAATGGCAGTGAAACTTCAGGCATGGTTTTACATACTAGTCACATTGTCAGTCAGTCGATTTTGTGTAAATTCAAAATCGGTAATGTTAAATCTAGGAAGAAGTAAAATTTAGCTGAACATGTTTGATCTCACTTATAAAACCGACACTTCATATCCATGTTTGATGCGGTCGCATTTCCTATAGAATTTTGGATGAAAAGAATCAAAGGAACAAAGGCTGAACTTAGCAGACATTTAAGCTCATATGCTCTAAAGTAACGAATCACCTGTGAAAATTACTCTACATAAGTTGGGGGGTTTATTGCTGCTAAGAATAGGAAACTTAAAATAACGTTTTTCATATAGCCTAAAGTTTATACAATGAGTGTCAAAAGGTTTTAGTATGAACACTATTGTCAATATCAAATGTATCTTAAACCCCCCCCCCCCGGGGGGTGGTGTTGGTCACCTGGTTTGAAAATTGACGGGGTGTTCTTCCAATGGTTCAAAACCCTGACCCTTTCTTGACAAATTTTGACGGATTTCTATACCCCATTCTAGACAAATATGTAAAAGTATAGAACCCTTATTACAGGAAAAGTAAGATTGTCTTTTTATCAAGTCAATATATCAATTCAATAATCAAATAAGTTGTTAGAATGCAATAAATATCAACTTATTCTTGCTTAAAGATGCATTTATGGTATATTTATGTAACCATATCTTCTTCTTCACCCCATCATGGACAAGAAAATCTTACCCCTTTCAAGACAAGGTTAAAAAATTATACCCCTTTCTAGACAATTCAGCTAAAAATGCAACCCCGTTTGTCGGAACATACCCAGTACCACTTATATAGGCAGTGCCTACCCCCCCCCCCCGATCTTTAATTTCAAGATCACTTGGTTACATATAAATCTGTTGCAAGAAGTTTTTAATTCTAGATTAGAACTTTAACTCGGTTTGAAATCAAGAAACAAGTAATATTTGTTTGTACTTAATCAAGAACTACAATTAAAGCGATGTCCCATTGTCCGGTTCCACCGTGTATAGAAGACACTTTGTCTCATATGCTTTTACTCCATATCCTTTCGTGTTTATTATGTTCTTATTTGTAGAACGGCATGAAAATTTACTGAAATGCAACTTTTTTTTAATTTATAATTATGAAACGTCAAGATATTACATCTGTGTGTCTGAAATATTGAAAATTATTTACATAAAAATAAACATAAGGTTTTATCAACTTTGATTAAGGAATCATAATATTCAATAGTTGCAATAATGGATATCCTATGTTTAGGTTCTAGTGCTGCTGATGAGGAATAAATTTCTGAAATAGCCATACAGCTCATAGAAAATTATTGCAGTTGAAGTTAACATATGTGTTATGGTCTCATGTTAACTTCTCCATATACTTTCATAAAATATTTACTAGCATGAGTTACTTTTCTCCAAGTAAAAACAGACGCAAGAGAGTGGTAAAATAATAAAAAAATCATACTGATTGAAGCAACGTCTACTTTATCATTTCTACCAATAGTCGAATTAGCGAAATTGCTGCTGTCTTAATTGATATTTGTAAGTGCTGCTGCTTAATTAGTAATACAAACTAACAGTCAGCGATCGTTTAGTTGAGTCTATATATCTATATGAGATCTAAAGAGATCTGTCTCTTAATCGTAATGTAAACTAAAATTCAATTTGGGCGAAGATTAGTTTCATAAGATTCAAAATTAGATATTTGAATTCTATACACATACCGTATATAGTTAGATGATTTTTGGAGTAAGTATTATGTCAAAAAATACAAAAAGGGGATTTCGACAGTCGCGAATACGATAATTGATAGTATTCTTTAAAGAATGTTTTCATTGGGTGTAAACCACAAGACCTATTGAACACTTGAATAAATGTTTTTAAACATTCAAATAACACTATTACTATTACTATCAAAATTACGTATTGTCTTTTTCTCTCCTTTCAAGATTGAGGTCATGGAGTTAGTAAAAAAAAAAGAAAAAATAAGAAAAAGAAGGGAAACGGGGAATGTGTCAAAGAGACAACGACCCTAAGGGGAGCAATAACAACTCAAAGCCACCATGAGATCTTCAATGAACGGTGAGGAAACCCCACACCCAACGGTAGGTCGGAGTTGGCCCCTAAATAAAAGAGTAATCAAGTTCAGCGAAATAAGCATCTTCCTAGACTCCGATAGACATAAAGTGAACTAACTAGAAAACAGACAAGACACACAAAGGCTTAATAAATTTCCTGACTTAGGACAGGCGCAAACCTGCTGCGGCGGGGTTAAACTAGTTTTATTGGGCCCAAACCTTCCCCCTAGCCAATAGCCAGTAGTCTACCTGTATTGGGTTTTATTCGTACTATAAAAACGGTACAAAAAGGGGGGTTGGATACCCACAAACCGGTTAAATCCCACCGCTATCTCGAGTTCCTATCGTTGTCCATGCTTGTCTTTTGTCATTTTATTGTTTTTCTCGTGCGGTTCCCTGGTGGATTGTGGCATGTGATTGTGGTTTACGGCCATTGTAGGTGTTTATGTTATCTTTCTTATATTAATTTTTGCTAGTTCCGGTGTCATATGGTATTTTGAACCCCATGGAAAATTGACCCCGGGGTCAATTTTTACCCATGGAATATTGAACCCCCTCATGGAAAAGTGAACCCCTCCTGTATGGTATTTTGAACCCCATAGAATATTGAACCCCTAGTGGTGTTTTAAAAGTTAATTTTGTAGAAATGACACATTTGATGTCATACAGATACTTTAGAAGGGGGTTCAAAATTCCATGATGGGGGGTCAAAATTCCATGATGGGGGGTCAAAATTCTATGATGGCGGGGGGGGNGGGGGGGGAGGTCAGAATACCATGGCAGGACAGAGACTTATATTTGAGCATACAGTTTGCATGTTTTGAGAGGGGGTTCAAAATCCGATGGTAGGGGGGTCAAAATACCATGGTTGGCGAAACATCACAATTCTCAGCTGGAGGTTCAAAATTCCATGATGGTTGGTCAGAATACCATGGCAGTACAGGGAATAAATGTCTGTAACATACATTTCCCTGCTTTCAGAGGGGTGGGGGGGTCAAAATCCCATGATAGGGGGGATACATGGTTGAGGAAACGTCACAATTTTCAGATGGAAGTACAAGGGTCATAATACCATGGAAGTGTCATTAATGCACATTTATATGTTTTGACAGGGGGTTCAAAATCCTATTTTAGTAAGGGGGTCAAAATACCATGGTTGACAAAAGTCACACTTTTCAGATGGGGTGCAAAATTCCATGATGGGGGTTCAAAATACCATGGTAAGAAATAGAATCAATGGGTCTAATTCACATTTATATGTTTGAAAGGGGTTTCAAAATTCCATGGTAGGGGGTCAAAATACCATGGCTATAACCAAACCTCACAATTTTAAGATGGGGGTTTAGAATTCCATGTTAGGGGTCAGAATACCATGGTAGGGCATAGAATTAATACCTGAACATACAATTTACATGCTTTGAAAGGGGGGTTCAAAATTCCATGGTAGGGGGTTAAAATACTATGGTTGACAAAACCTTACAATTCTCAGATGGGGGCGCAAAATTCCATGATGGGGGTCAGAAAACCATGACAGTATATAGAATAAATGTACATTTATATGCCTTGAAAAGGGGGTGTCAAAATATCATGGTAGGGGGTAAAAAAACATGGTTGATGAAAAGTCCCCATTTTCAGATGGGATGCGAAATTTCATAATGGGGTTCAGAATAGCATGGCAAGATATAGAATGAATAAAAGAAAAAAAAATAAATGCTAGTAGCAATTGTAAATGTTTCAGGGAAAGTTAAGTTACCATACCCCTCATTGTCAGGAGTGCAACATCTTGACTTTTGACATATGATATTCAAAAATACCTATCTCAATGCATTTGTATAATGTTTCACTTTTTTTCAGATGATGCAGTGTTAGAAACATGATTTTTCCAAAAAAGATTTCAAAATAAAAAAAAATTCAAGTCCACAGGACTATCTTTTTCATGTCAGGAGTGCAACACTTTTTCTTTCAATCCAGTTAATTAACTTTTACATTTTCCAATAAGTACTACATTTTATATACCTTGTTGTTAATTTATCAATTATAAGCATTAAAGGTTTTATTCAGAAATAAAAAAAAATATTGACAGCTTTTCATAAGATTTTTTAATATTTTAGCCAAAAGAAATGTTTTTCAGCTTTAAAAAATACTCAATTTTTTAAATCATTTTTTTCATTCTGCAATTTACTTTTATGTTTGGACGATGTCTTGCCCATTTGTGAAAGATTTTTATAATTTAAGTTGAATACAAGTTGTAAAAATAAATTGTAGCTAATAGTATTAACCTATTAATATGTTGCACTCCTGACACAATATAACAACTGCATTCATAATCATATGTTATGGTTGGTTTTAGGTCTGATTTGGAGAGCTGAAGTTTTTACAATGAATACTGGTATAATAAAAATCAGAAGAAGTACCGGAGGTACAAAGATAGGACTGCTAAAGAAGAAAATGTTTATAAATCAACAGTAATAAGCAGAAAATTCAGACAAAAGTATAGGTCATTAAAAAATAAAACGGAAAGGCATAATATATAAACATAAGTTAAAACAGTGCAGAAAAGACAGCAACGAATTGCTGATATGATAACAGAAACAAAGTGAATAGAAAAAGAAAAGTGTGAAATGACTAAACTATGGCAATAGTAAGTGAAGAATATGAAAGAAAAAAACATTAACTTCTTTTGCCATAAGAAGTCGGTTTCCTACTTTTCCTTTTTTACATTTATTTTGTTTCTAATTTCCTAATTTCAGCAATTTTGTTGCTGTCTTTTCTACACTGTTTTAGCTTACAAATGTTTTAGTTTGTCTTGTTTTTTTTTCAGTTGTTCTTTTTCATATGGTTGTGGTTTTTGAGAGTCTATACTTTTTGTCTGAATTTTCTGCTTCTTATTGTTGATTTATGTACATTTTCTTTAGCATTTACATCTTTGTACTTCTAGTACTGTACTTCTTCTGAATGGTATATTCACTACTAACTTCAGTGTAAATACTTCAGCTCTTCCAAATCAGACCTGAAACAATCATACCAGTTGCTTATGAATGCAGTTGTAATTTTGTGTCAGGAGTGCAACACAATTATAGGTTAACAATATGGACTAGAATATAAATTAATATATATTGTTTTTAAAATTCTAATAACACATATCATTCACTTATGAAAAAGACATCTTTCAGACATAAAAGCAAGAAGCAGAATAAAAAATAAATGGTAAAGATATCTAGCATTTCAGTAAAGATTTAAACATTTCTTTGGATCAAAACTTAGAAAAAAAATTATCAATGTAAAGCCATCAATATTTTTTCATGCTTGAACAAAACTTTCAAGGGCTGGATCTGATATATTAACAATAAGATGTATGAAAATGAAGTATTGAATGAAAACTATAGAAATGTATAAATTGGAATTAAAAAATGTTGCACTGCTGACATTTTAAGTATCATTTTTATGTGCCATGTCTCTGGTTTTTTTTCCGGTAAATCTGAAATTTTTTTTAACCAATAATATACAAGGTATAACAAAAGATATAGCATTCCTAAAATCATCAAAACTGTTTGTAAAAATGCAAAACATGTCAAATATGTTTTGCCTCATTTTTTTTTACTTTAACCAACATGGACCAAACAATTTGACATTTACCAAGCAAAATAAAGTTAATATAAGTTTCTCTTAAAAATTTTTGCTTTACCTTTATATTCAATATATATATATATATATATATATATATATATATTTTTTTTTTTTTTTTTTTTTTTGGTTATTGTCAGGAGTGCAACAAAATGAGATCGAATAGGGGCTTTATAAAAAGTAGTGTTTGTGTCTTCAAAACTCGTATTTATGGTACTCTCAGATGGAGAGTAGTTGAATTTCATTTTTGTCATCATTTCTTGTGAATACAGAAACTTTTTGGAGCTCACCAAAATAAATTAGGTGAAAAATGGCCAAAAAATTCAATATTTAGAGAAAAAGAATGGGTTCAAAACATAACTACTGCATAAAATTATGGTATGTTGAGATATTAATTCTCTATACTGACATGGTATTCTGACCCCCTGTTATGGAATATTGCACCCCCATCTGAAAATTTGACATTTCATCAACAATGGTATTTTGACCCCCTACCATGGGATTTTGAACCCCCCTTTCAAAACATGTAAATCATTTGTTGAGACATTAATTCTCTATCTTGCTATGGTATTCTGACCCCCTGTCATGGAAATTTGCATCCCCATCTGAAAATTGTGACATTTCACCAACCATGGTATTTTGACCCCCTACCATGGGATTTTGAACCCCCCTTTCAAAACATGTAAATCATTTTTTGAGACATTAATTCTCTATCTTGCTGTGGTATTCTGACCCCCTGTCATGGAAATTTGCATCCCCATCTGAAAATTGTGACATTTCACCAACCATGGTATTTTTACCCCCTAACATGGGATTCCCCTCTTTCAAGACATATAAATCACATGCTGAGATATAAATTCTTGATTCTGCCATGGTATTCTGACCCCCTGCCTTTGTCATGGAATTTTGCACCCTTAGCTGAAAATTGTGACATTTCATCAACCATGGTTGACAAACCCCTTTCAAGACATGTAAATCTTATGTTGAGATATTAATTCTCTGTCCTACCATGGTATTCTGACCCCTATCATGGAATTTTGCACCCCATCTGAAAATTGTGATATTTTGTTAACCATGGTATTTTGACCCCCCTACCATGGGATTTTGAACCTCCTTTCAAAACATGTAACTTGTACGTACAATATTTATTTACTGACCTGCCATGGTATTCTGACCCCGTCATGGAATTTTGCACCCCCATCTAAATTACGACATTTCTTCAACCAAGGTATTTTGACACCCCCCCCCCNATTCTGACCCCTATCATTGAATTTACACCCCCATCTGAAAATTAAGACATTTCTTCAACTATGGTATTTTGACCCCCCCTACCATGGGATTTTGAACCCCCCTTTCAGAACATGAAAATTGTAGGTTAACATATTAATTTTCTATCCTGCCATGGTATTCTTTCACTCTATCATAGAATTTTGCACCCCCATCTGAAAATAGTGGCATTTCGTAAGCCATGGTATTTTGACCCCCATACCATGGGATTTTGAACCTTTCAAAACATGTAACTTGTATGTTAAGACATTAATTCTCTGTCCTTCCATGGTATTCTGACCCCCCATCATGGAATTTTGCACCCCCATCTAAAAATTGTGGCATTTTGTCAACCATGGTAATTTGACCACCCTACCATGGGATTTTGAACCCCCTTTTTGAGAATATGAAATAAAAGGGGTTCGATTTTCTATGATGGGGTTCAAAATAAAATGGAATAAAATTGACCCCGGGGTCAATTATCCATATAGTATTTTGACCCCGGGGTCAATTTTCCGGAATTTTGAACCCGGGGTCAATTTTTTGGGGGTTCAAAATTCCATATGACATCGGTACCAAGTCCGGCTATCCCGAGTTCCTATCGTTGTTTACATTGTCTTTTGTCTTATTTGTGTCTTTCCTGTTTATTTCCCCGGCAGATTTTGGCATGTGATTATAATTTTCAGCCATTGTAGATGTTTCCTGTTGTACCTTTTATTTCATATACCAATTAACACGGACCTGATGGATAAAAATATGAAATGGTAAAAAATAGTGCAAAGCATCACATACATAAACTAGTGTCTGTTTCTCAAAAGTCTGAAACGCTGAAAAATGTTAAAATAAAAACTCATTTTGTTGACTTATTGTGGAAGTCACAAAACCCCTACAATCAGCAAATTGGATATCTCACAATACTTTTGTTTCAATTTCTTTTTACAGAAAATGTGAATGACGGCAGTAAAACTTCAGGTATTGTTATACATAAAACAACTGAACTGTTCAATATAGGAATGGATTTCAAACTTGATGAAGTTTTACTTTCATTATACAACGTACAAAATGTTTCTGATGCAAAAATACTGTAGTATTGTACAATAGTCACAACACAACATTATAGTAAATATAACTGCAATTTCGAATTGCAAGCAAAAGCCGAAGTCTGCGGAAAGCCATTGTGGAATTTATTCGCTATTTATTGATATCTATAATTGAATTATATATATTAATAAATGATTTAATGATATTTATAAATCAATTTAAAATATCAATATGTTATTTATAGATACTAATGAATAACGCGAATTATTTATATCTATAATTCATTTTTTAAATATATATAATTGAATAATTAATATCTAAAATTCAACACGAATTATAGGTATCTTTAATACATTTTAAAATATCTATAATTCAAATCTCCATTATTCGATTTATTGATATCTATAATTCAAATCTGCATAAATCGCCTTTGTGAGACTGATCATTACCTGTGTTAGAAATTGTATATTAAATAAAGAGTTCAGTTGATTCCCATTTTTTCTCTATAATAATCGGCTCCCCCGGGAGCCGGTATAAATAATGAGTCGCCGGAAGTTGGCCTAGGGTGAATATTTTCTGAACTGGTATTGGCTAAAAATGACAATCGGAAATGAAATAAATGGTTTTCTGGTTCCTTGATTGGTCTAAAGTTAAAACAATGTAAAGTATGTTCAACGATCCCGTAATAAAGCATTGGTGGATCGTTTTTAAAATCATCATAGTAGGCCGTTTCGAACACTGCGTCGTTTCTACAATCATCATAGTAGGTCGTTTCGAACTCAATGGTATAGTGTAGATAGTGTGTAATGAATTGATGTTGGGAAGAAGAGACATGCTTCCATGCTTCCAAATCTTGTAGAATGCATTTACTCAGTTGAAAATTTTACGATTAGTTCTGTTATCAGAAACATATTTATCAAGTAAAATTTAGTAATTTTCGGGTTAAAGAGATTTATGCTATGTTGTATACGGTCAACTTAAATTATTACTGTACATTTGTAAAATAAAATTTTTCATCCGTATAGTGTTAATGATTCTGTTTGACATGTTAATGAGAACAAATTTTAAAGGGCAATATTTTACTGGAAATGTGTTTTAGTTACGAGTACTCAGGGAGGTTATATGCCTCATTTTGAGCTTGACACTTTAATTTTCAGATTTGAAAGGTTAACCATAAATCATCTGTTTACAATGTATGTACTAGATATTCCTCCAATCAAGGAACACCCCATGATCTGCACAGGTAAAAATCCATGTACATTCCCTATAGGGATAACGGAGATATGTCCTAACTATATACCCTGAAAATCAAATGGTCCGTGCCTAAACCAGTAAGAAAGTCCGTTTCTATCTTGATATCATTTTGTATGGGTTGTTGACCAAAATCGAACACCAGTACAGTGACTTACAAACACATGACGCTATTACATATACTACATATCATATATCTTTATTAAGTATAAAAAGCTAAGAGCCGGTAGCTTTTTAGAAAGGCTAAACTTGTTCATTTAAAATCTCCATAAATCTTCTCTGTGACACTGATCAGTGTCACTGAGTTATTTATGGATACTTAAAAAAATCGAGGTCACCTGAACTCTTTATATAGCATACGTTTTAAAATTAATACAGATCAATGTCACAGAGGCGATTTATTGATATCAGAATTTAATTGTAAATATAAAAAAAATAATCATGGTCACCTGAGCTCTTCATCCAATAATAAATGATCTATGTCACTAAGACAATTTACGTAGATTTGAATTATAAATATCAATAAATCGAAATATTGAGATTTGAACTGAATTATTGATATCAATAAATCATGTACATATATTAATAATACCAAAATTTATTGATATCTAAAAATGATTTACAGATATTAATAAATGACTTATAAATATCTTTAAATCGTAAACCATTTTAAATATATTTAAATCATTTGTAAATATCAATAAATAAAGATGAATTTATTGATATCAATAAATGCTAATTATAGATATCTTTAAATAATTATTAATATCTATAAATGATTTATTCATATCTATAATTACTTATTGATATCTATTATTTGTAGATATCAATAAATAGGGATATATTCCACAACGACTTTTGAGAGATGTAACCCCAGACAACCAATTCTACGATTCCATCATTTTCTGAGCCTCAAAATCTACCTAGAAATCAATTTTTGTTGAAATCGGAAAAAGTTGAAATTTTGACACATCTTGGCAGCTATTATGCGGCCTTTTGAAAATTTTAAATACCAAACATATAACGTTTAATGATGGTCTAACTGTGTGCAAAATTTGGAATTCTTTCCTTTAGCCATTTAAAAATAATCGCTTGGACAAAAATATGTGGAATAATATAAATAACGATAATAATAATATAAGAACTAGATTTACAATTGATAAAAATAGCCGATGTCACCCCACACAACAAATTCGTCGACACCTCCTCATTCGGAGCCTCTAAATCTACCAAGAATTTAATTTTCGTCGACATCAGACAAATTTCGTTTTTGGAAATGGCGGCCATTTTGAAAACTTTAGACCCTTTTTAATATTTATATAAGGCAACGTTACTTTATAACGTTACGTAGGTCTAAGCAGTGTTATTAGTTATAGCCATTAATATCTGTTTTAAAACAGTGAAAACGGTATGATAGACTTTTTACTACTTTATGTGTGATGATTTTTTAATATATATTTATGCATTTTCAACATTTTTCTTTCTATATCATGTGACTTATATAGGGATTTCAACTCATTTTCTATCTCTGACTCATTGTTTAAATGGATTAGGTCAATGTTTTATTAACTTATATATATGAACAGATGGGTGCAGACACAACGTTAAAAAAAGTGCACTACAGAAAACTTGAAGTTCACTTTTTAAGTGCACTTTGCGTTCTCTTAGCTGTAGCGAAGTTCTCTTTTTTAGAACTGGTAGCTATTCCATGACATTTATTTTCGCGTTCATTAGTGAACTTCAAGTGCACTTGAAAGCTGTCGCGGTGGAGCACTACTTAAAACGAGGTTTTCTAAATAAGATCGCGTAGCGCATTCTATTTTGATAAGTAAATGCAATACAAATACATTAAATTAAATTTAAAATCGATCTGATAATAATTTCCCGCTCAAAAATTTACATATTAATTTATTCCCTAATCGGAGAAAATGGACTATCTTCATTACATTATAATCACCGACCATATTCAAAACACAGTTTGCCGTATTTTTTTCCGTTCCCGGGTTCAATTTTATGAATCCCGCTTTACGTTGGACACCTTTTTCCGTTTTCAGGTCCATTTTTTAGTGATTTAATTGCCACGATCCCGTTTCCCTCTATATTAAAAAACCAATTTCCGCTTCCCGTATATACCCCATTGATACCTTGTTTGTGGTATTTTTTTTTTCTTTTTTTTCTGTTTTTGTATTGTTTTTTGTTTGGTTTTTTTTGCTTGTTTTTATTACAAAAGGGCTGTAAATTCGTACAACATATAAAATGGCTTTTCTATTGCTACAGATTCTGAGATGTTGATAATTTGAGTAGCTTGTTGTTCCATTGATAAAACATTTTTTTTACATTTTTTCCTCTTCCAACAGATGCCAACTTGATTGTTATAATAGTAGGTTCAGTAAGTGGATTCGTTGTTTTGGCTATAATAATAGTTGCGGTAGTCGTCTTTAAGAGGTTAGTATGAGTAAGCATTTTATTGAAGTACAATGGTACATAAATTACCATTTAAGGAAGATAGGCACTTTTGTGCTGCACTTAAATCGTGCATTTGAAAAATATAGAGATGTTTTTGGTCGGAACAGTCATTTGACAGGTATCCTTTGTGACGTCATAATTGACTGACTAATGTGAAACGTCATATTTTGTTCATTTTGCCGCGACTTAACTCCTTTTTCCGTTAATAAAGTTAAGTCCGGAAACTTTGAATGATATCTCCATCAAAAGCATAGTATCATACATTTGTCCGGGTTTTCATATTGTTGAGATTATAAACAATTTATCAACAAAAGAAAATTCTCAAAGATAAAAATTTAATTCCTGTAAGTAGAAAATTATCTTTCCATACTTTTTCAAATGCGTTTTCAAATGTTAAGTTAGGTGAAAAAAACGTTGAACTTGATTCTAGAAAAAAAATAAGCATAGTGGCCCATTCTTTCTCTTGAATATTTCAAGTGTTTAAGCTGGGGTCTTACATTATGCAGATTTATAACAAAATCTCATGAATGTAAATATTAATGTCTATCTACCTTAATGTCGTTAATGGTAGGTTTACACTGCCGATCAAAGCAACTCGACCGAATTCGATCTATGAATATTCATGAATATTCGTCGATCGGGAGATTGGTCTTGAATGCTCATGTTTGGTCTACTAACCAAAACGGGGTGATCTTACTAACTCTGCTGAAATCGAGCTGTGTTCCCGAATGTTTTTGACATGTCAAAAAATATCGTGAAGAGGTCGAGAGCATCATATGTCGAGAACAGGTCGGGAATCAATCGGGGTCTGATCGAGGTAGTCGTGAAGAGGTCGAAAAGAGATCGGTCTTGATCTAGTTTCAAAATTTTAGCCGATCATGCCGATTTCTACCCGACTTTAACTCATTCGCTACACGATTTATTCCGAGTCTCTTCCAGACCAACTCGATTAGTACTCGATCACTACTCGACTAACACGATTCATTCTATTTTCTGTACAAGATCTTCCCGACCATAACCCGATTTTTCCCGACCTGTATCCGACTTTTAGACATTTTTACTATTCATCGTCAAAACCGAAACCGAATCCGAAACCGAGACCGAGACCGAAACCGAAACCATACTATACAGAATTAGTTGTGTTTTGTTTCTCTTTATTGCATGTATATCAGTGTCTCATGGGCTTAAAAGTTCAGCTTTCTTTTTGAAATATATACTGTAGATTTATTTATAAATGCAATTCTATAGAAGTGATTAGACTTTAGGCATTAAATATGTAATCAATTCTACAATTTGGATTTAAAATTTGTTGCTTGGCGAATAATTCTTATATTTATGTTGCAATTTACAAATATCATGAATTTTGTTGTGTTGTTCATCTTTGTATATGTGTGTATCTTTGTATTTCTTTTCTATGCCGTGCTCATGTTGTATCTCTTTTGTTTTGTTTTTCCGATGTTGCCATTGTCCGTCAGGGTTCCCACAAGACCGGGAAAACGGGAAAAAGCCGGGAATTTCGTTTGAGGTGTTCCCGGCCGGGAAAAAGCCGTGAAATTCCATAAAATTTAAAAAAGACCGGGAGAAAACCGTGAAATTTAATCGCCGAAGATTTTTTTATTTAAATTTGGATTAACTCCCTTTAATCGTATAATTTTCGTCCCCAAAATAGTTCGTACCCGATACTATCGATTGAGTATGTTTAATATGAAAATAGAATCTAGGGACGAATATTGATAGTGCCAAACTACTATAAAAATCATAGTCTTAACTGCGCTTAAAATCATGAGATTTAACATTGCAATTAAGCGATGAAAAATCATTGACAAGTTATGGCGTTTCTCGAATTTGTTTTTCTTCTTGTCAGCATGGTGGCGCTCGATTATAGCTTCCGCACACTAACAATAATCGTGTGGGTCAGAACACCTGTGCAGAACATGTTCCTACTGTGCCAATGCAACTGACGAGTTGGTGCGTTTTGAACAGCATATAGAGTCAAGATGGTGGCGAAAAATACTATCGAGTAAGAAAGGAAACTTTAATACATGGAATTGAAATACCGCAATATCAATTATGTTATATTCACCGGAAAGTGATTCACTCCAAGGCACTTAGTTCTATAACATAAACTGTGACATCCCAATTCATCTCTATATTTATCATTTTCATCAGTTATTTTCATTTTGTCGAAATTCGACAAAAATAAAAAATGAAAATATCCGATGAAAATGATAAATATAGACATGAAATGCGACAAAAAAAAATCGATGAAAAGGATATATAGACATGAAATCTTAGGTTTTATGTTATAGAACTACAGGGCTCTATTTAGCCTAGGCGACTAAAAATTAAAACTAATCGCCTAAAGGGCCACCATATCTTTCTTTACCTTTTGTATTGAGATGAAAACAGTTTTCGGTATTTTTTGGTTTATACTCTGTCATATCCTTTCGGCGTTTAATCGATGTCAAATATCAATCTAAAGTGTCTCAATTAAGGAAGTGTAGTCGTAGTGATTTTTCAGCAGGTAAAGCTTTAGGCGAGTGATATAAGAGACTAAATTTCCTGCCCCTACCCATTTCTCCTCTTTGCCACTGGTAATTGAAACTCGTTGCCCCTTCCACCTTTTATTTCTTTTTTCTTATACTTATAATTTCTTTGATAAAGCTGAAATATTGTTCACTAGAGGTTAGTCTCTAACTAATCAATTTACACAAATGTATCTATCTATACTCTCTTAAGCAGAGCAGAGAAGGCTAAATTTCTTGTCCCTACCCATTTCTCCCATTCTTCCAGTTGCAATGAAAAAAAAACTATGCCCAGTTTTTTTCTTCCACAGTTAATTATCACTTCTTTTACTTACAATTTTTTTAACTTTGATTAATTTGTTCTCGTAGTGATATATAGCTGAAATATTGCTAATCGGACATAAATTTCTAACCCAACAATCAGTCAATTTACTTGCTATTTTTACAGCTTCAAAGAAATGGCGACAAAAATTCTTGACTGGCGACCAAAAATTTCTGTTTGCGATCATTTTATTGACAACGATCGCCAATTGGCGAACTAAAATCAAAGTCTACTTTGAAGCCTGCACACGGTCATTATCAGGCAAGTACGCAAGCCGATCTAAAATACAAATTTGGTGGCAATGTACGCCTGTCAATTTAGTGGTTGAACTTAATTTAAAAATCAATAAATATCAAACAGAAAAAATACATTTTTCACAATTTGAGGTGTCAGAATGTTTTTCTCATTTTCCGTGCTCGCAGAAGAAACTAAATGTGTTTCCAGCATGTTTTTGTGTAAACTTTAAGGCAGAATCTATTTTATAATGTATAATAAATAAATTCTCCAATTTTACTTTGAGCGAAGGGTTGTATTCAGTAAATATTACGATCATTTAAATTTTGATCTCCATATTGAATGTTCTGTTCCTGTCCTATTCCACTCGATTATCAATGTTTCATAGAACAGATAGAACATGTCCTGAACAGGATAATCGAGCACGGCCAATGATACCTTAAACAATGAGCAATTACATGTACTGCACAGTAAGTTCAAGAAGACAGTCCCCTAGTGCTAGTTTTAGTGGATTTCAATTGCTTGATTGATGTTTCTTATGCAGAAGGAATGAGTTTGTTCAGGCAAAGGACCTTGAAAATTGTAAGAAAGACCTTGAAAACTCCTTGAAAAGTCCTTGAATTTGACTACAATAATGTTGTGGGAACCCTGGTCCGTGGATTATTCGTTTTAGATTGACGGTTCAGTTCTCACTTACTTTTAGCATTAGTAAGGTCTTAAAGGCGAACATAAAGTCTGCATTTTACGCTCACTTTATAAAGGCCAAAACAGTTCAGTTTTTTTTTAATTTTATTTCATATATCCTTTCAAAAGAGTTTTACATGTTGCGATATACAAAGTTCATGAATTTTAATATTAACAAGGTATTAAAATTTAGTGAGAACCGTACCGTCGGTCTAAAACGAACAAGCCAAGGACAATGGCAACATAAAAAAAACACAAAAAAAAACAAAGGACCAAAGACATAACATGAGTACGGCACAGAAAAGAAAAAGGAAGACACAAACATATATACAAAAATGAACAACACGGACCCGATGAAAACAATGGACGAGACCAGTAAGATTTTAAGTCTGTTGTTTAAACTTTTTGTTAACACATGACCAAAAAAATTTAATTTTGAAAATTTATTTCACGGTATCCTTTTGAAGGAGTTTTATATATTGCGATAAATATATTTCTTGATTCTTACCATAAATAAGCCACACACTAAAAGTCTTACTTTTCAAACCTTAATTATGCTGAAATTAATGCAATATCGCAACATATAGAACTCCGTCAAAAGAATATCATGAAGTAAATTCTTAAAAAACGGAATTGTTTTGGTAAATTTTAAAGATTTAACATTTTGGTTTAAACAACAGACTAGAAATCTTGCTTTTCAAATCTTTTTAATACTTTTTAAAATATTCGTAAAATTTGTATTTTACAATATATAAAACTCCTTATAAAGGATATATGAAATCTTTTCAAAAGACTATATTGTTTTGGTCTTTTTTAAAGATTGAGTTTAAATTACACACTTCAAATTTTACTTTTCGTACTTTATAAATGCTAAGATTCATGTAATCACAGGATTAAAATCTTAAATATTTTAAAGTAGAGACTTAAAATCTAACTTGTCATGCATTATTTATGCATAAATTCAGAAAATTTCATATCGCAACATATAAAACTGGTTCGAGAGGATATAATAAAAGAATTTAAAAAATGGATTGCTTTACATTTTCTAAAAAAAAAGAGCGTAAATGCAGACTGAAAGTTTTCCTTTAAGACGTTATTTATGCTAAAATTCAGATAATTTGTATATCGCATAATATAAAACTTTTCAAATGGATATAATGATGAAATAAAACTTTCTCAGTTTAAACAAAATAAAAATAAAAATCTTACTTTTCAAACATTACTTATGTTAAAATTCATAAAATTTGTATATTATAACCTATAAAATTCCCCCAGGAAGATATGACGAAATAAAATTTTCAAGAAAAAAAAAGAATTGTTTTGGTCATTTTTAAAGACCCAGTTTAAATTGCAGACTAAATATCATGCTTATCATACCTTATTAATGCTAAACTTCATTAAATTTGTATATGGCAACAAAAAAAACTCTTTCAAAAGGATATGATAAAAAAAAATCAGTGAATAAATCAAAAATAAATTAATTAAGATGGAATGAATCAGCAGACCAAAAATCTAAACTATTTTGATTGGTTTGATTAAATCCTGAATAGCGGTTTCCGTTTCTGATTTGATGAACTTTAAGCACCTAATTTCGATTTCAGTTCCCATAATTTGCGTTTTCGATTTAAAATTAATTCCGATTCCGATCGGAAACTGCACTTTTCGTGAGAAATACCAGGTATATCTCGAAATACTACATATTCTGTACGGAAACTCACGATTTCGTGCGAAATGCCTGATATTTAGCATTGAGACTCTACTTTTCAGTTTTCGAGCAAAATACTAAGTATTTCGCATTTTTGTGGCTATTGGGTGAGAAACGTTTATCTCATTAACGTTACATACGACATAAATTTGATTATTTGCAATTTCCCAAGGAATACAGAAGGAAACCCAATTAAAATCCAATAAGTACTGAAGATTTAATCCCTTTTGGTCATTTTCTAAAAATGGTTGGACCAGGACACAAAAAGTAAGATACACATATTACGCCTATGCTTAAAAACATTATACTAAAATTTGATAATGATCCGTTTACTAAAACCAAAGTTATGGTTTCGGCAGACGCAAAACTTCGTATTTAACTGATTTTTTACCCTTTTATCTAAAATAGGTGGGCCAAGAACCATGAATTAGAACTGAAGCTTACTGATGTGCCAAGAAACATCATTCTCAAATCTGATAATAATACGTCCACTACAACCAAAGTTAAGCTGTTCACAGACGCCGATCCTGACAACATTGACATCGTCATAATTTTTGCGGTCGTATAGCAACGTTAAAAGCACCAAACGATCAAAATTAATCAACAAAAGAAATTTTGTAGCAAAAAGTAAACAATTTTCCATTCTTTCATCNGATTCCAAATTACTTCTACTACATTGCATTAACAATTGAAAGTCCAATATCGAGATTAAAGAAAGAAAGCCAAACAGTGAAACAATGTTTTAACATTGCAACCACAGTTCATTCTGTATATGCTGGTTTCGGTTTCGGTCTCGATTTCGGATTCGGTTTCGGTTTCGACGATGAATAGTGAAAATGTCTATTACTTGACCACTCAAGACCTTTACTCGATCTAACATGACAGCATGTCATCTTTTTCACAATATCACAATATCCATAAACTCCAATGACGATTGTGATCAAGTTTTGTTGATGACCAATTGGCAAAGCAGTTCCAGAGTAGAAGATCTTGGAATGCCTAAGTAAGGTCGAATATTAAATTATGTTCAACGTTGGATTGCATGCAGACCAGATAGATACTATTTTGAAATTGGAACATCCAATGACTATTTTGAGCAATTTTGGCTCAATTTGTCCAGTGAAAATCCTTCTGGTACTATGTTTAACTTTGTCTCCCTATGGCGGTCATCTTGTATTAGCTGACGATATGGCAGACACTTTTTGGAAAGGGACCATCATTTGGCAATCGTAACAGGTTTGGTCTAATTGGCTTAGGGATTTCAAAGTTAAAGTTTGAATGAGTTTTCCCATAAAATCCCATTTAAAACCGTATTCCCAATTGGCGGTTATATTTGATTAGAAGCGGACATGACGTTTGTTTCTCATTAAACCAGTCGAGCTCTATCATGATCCTGCGGTTTCTGGTTAGAATATATTTGAATGCAACGGACACAAAATAATGGCAAAGGCTCAATCTGGTTGTATCAGGATTGTAGAAAAGAACATCAGATTGTGCATGCTACTAGTACTAGCAAAATGGATGACGTGTAGAGGGCTTAAATTAAATCGACTAGCTATGCTGACAGAATTTGAAATTGAATCCAAGATGTACCCAATATACACATTCCAGAAACAGATTCACTTAACACATGAATTCAAGATAAAAAATTTCTATTAGATTTGCACCGGGCAAATGATGTACCCGACGGGCAGCCGCTCGCCATTTTCACTATCTAAAGACCGGACTTTTTTATACAGAATGAAGGTTTAAAGCTATAACCGAAAACTACACTGTAAATCTAGTTACCACCCATATCATGTGATGATATGTCCTCTGTTTAATATATCAGATTAGTCCTCAATGTAATGACGGGGAAATCGCACAATCGCATTCTGACGCACGATGAGGAGTATGACCTGCTAGAATATTAAGACAAACATTCATTCCTGTATACTGATGACTTTGAAGCATTTACTATTGTCTAGCCCAAAGTATGCGCCTTCAGTGTCAGATCTGCCTTCTCTGCTGCTCTATATCTATCACAGTTATCATCTTTTCCTTAAAGCATCAGCCACATGGGCCACAAATTTTGCTGCTCTACCACCATTCTGAACTGTTCCCTGAATTTTCACGTTCTATCCCCATATATACAAACGTACTAACAGAACAAAACTAGAGCGCACTCGACCATTTCACGATCTTCTTCCGACCAGGTCTAGTTAATCAAACACAAATCGGGCTATGATCTGGCTCAATCTGACAAAGTCTGGTTGGTCGAATGAGGGTCGAGTATAAGTCGTACGTGAATCGTAAAGAGATCGAGAATGGTGTCGCGAGTTAGTAATGTTAAATCGGGTAAAGGTCGAGTGGACATCATGAGCTAGCTAGATCAATGAATTTTATGACATTGATCGGAATAAAACAGTATGGTCGAGTTGATCGAGTTGATCTGATCGGCGATGTAAACCTGGCATAAATGAGAAGATCAATTTTAATGCTTTACCACTTGGTACATTTAGTGTCAGGACTTTAAAAAATCCTTTGACTAGATAGTATTCTTAAAGAAAGTTATATAGAATATGTTACATATTACACACATTCAAAATCCCTCGACACATACAAAATCCCTTAATTGAAACCTCAAGCTCCACTTAAGTGACTTAGAGTACTTTATTGAGATATGTGTTGTTGAAATTTTACGGTAAATTATGATTAATAGACACACTTATGCATTTTCGTACAAATTAACTGAAATACTAAAACTTTGAGTTAATCAAATATTTCCATAAAACGAATTCGGGTAAATTATGACTTTTTATAGGCAAATAATCAACTGCTCTGAAATTGATTTTTTTATCATTAAAACATGTATTTATATCTCTAAATTTATTATATTTAAGATCCGAACCGTCAGTTAAAAAATATAATTCAAAGACGATGGCAACATAGGAAACACTAACTGAAGATAAAAAGAAATAACATAAGTCCGAGAAGAACGGACAAATGGAGAGTACACATACAAATGAATATCACGGATTCAATTTAAAATCATTGGTGAGATCATGTGCCCCGGTAGAATAAGTACCGGACATTATGCTTAACCTATATTGCATTAAATTATATGTTTGCTTTCTACGATTATTAAAGATATACTAGTCGAATCATACACAATGTTAATTAATGATCAGAAAAGAAATAACGAATGAAGCGAGGAAATAGGAAATAGGAACAATAACTAAAAATTTTAACTAGATGTTGTCGGAAACGACAGCTATCCCCGCAATATCTGTTTGACACAGAAAACAGTTGTTATACACCCTGGAAATAACTTTTTTCATTATTTTTGAAATCTACCTATTGATAGTCGTTATTGTTACTAAAAGAATTCTGGGATATATGGTTGCTAAGTAGAATTCCAAAAATAACTGGTCTTTGAGACTTTCAGGAAATTTACCAAGATTGAAATCAATATTTCCGAAATCCATATGTTGAAAATGTTTGCCATAAACTATACAAACAATTCAAGTACAGTTTCTAGGTAGAAATCAAAAAAATAGTGGTCTTTGAGACTTTCAGGAAATTTACCAAAATTGGAATCAAATATTTTTGAAATCCAATTAATGTTTGTCCTAAACTACACAAACAATTTAAATATGGTTGCTAGGTAGAATTCCAAAAAAGTAAGTGGTCTTTGAGACTTTCAGGAAATTAACCAAAATTAGTTGATTCCAAATTTTGTAAATTTCCTGAAAGTCTCAAAGACCACTTATTTTTTGAAACCTATCAACTATAGTTTTAGGATCAGTTTCAATAAGAACAATCATTTTTAACAATTGGATTTCAAAAATTTTTATTCCAATTTAGGTAAATTACCTGATAGTCTCAAAGACCACTTATTTTTTGGAATTCTTCCTAGCAACCATACTTTTAGCATTTGTTTTGATAAGGTCAATCATTTTCACCAATTGGATTTAAAAAAAAATGATTCCAAATTGGTCAATTTCCTGAAATTGTCAAAGACCACTAATCTTTGAGATTCTACATTGAAACCATAGTAATAAGAAGAAACATTTCATCAATTTGATTTCCAAAATATATGATTCCAAGTTTGGTAAAATTCCTGAAAGTCTCAAAGACTACTTATTTTTTGGAATTCTGCCTAACAACCATATATTCTTTAATTCCTTATGATAAAAATAGTGACTGTCAATAGTTTAATTTCAAAAATGTTAAGAAATTTTATACCCAGGGTCTATAGCTGTTTTCTGTGTCAACCACGGGGTGTGGGGATCACTGTCGTTTCCGACAGTCATTACTCTAGTTTTTTTGTTTTTTGTTTATGTATTTTTTCATTTCATTACAAGGTACCAAAGGTCGACGAACGAACAATTGCCTAGCGTTTTATACGCATCTGTAGACAAATCAAATGAGAAGACGAATCCAAAAGCACACACAAGCAACACGTCAAGCGGGACTGAACAATATGAAAGCAGTCCCGAGAAAATGCAAGAGAATACATATGATCACACAAGCTTTACTATGAGACAATCTTTTCAACGACCAGAAGCTAGCAACTACGACACAGTTGCATTGGGACAGGAGATTGGAGAATCTATTTATTCTCGATCAGAATCTTTTCGCACAACCGGCAAAAAGACAATATTGTTTGAGGATGATTCAATCTATAACCATACATCATAAATTGATTTTCTAAAAACCATCGAACCGAATCAAGGGTACTATATTTGAAGGACAAAAATCAGTTGTCAATGATCGATGGCATTTTTTATGGACAAAACATTGTATCTAATTTTAGTATCTGTTATGTAGATATACTTCATTTATTCCTGTAAATCATAGACTTTAAGTTTTTATGTATATTATTGAGAGGACTGCTGAAACAGGCAATAATAATTGAAGGTCATAAAATTTATATATCAGATACATCAGACAATACTTGTATTATCATAAGAACAAAACAGTACATAGATAAAAAATACTAAAGTAAAAAGTCCAAATTTAATACTAGCTATATATATAGATTTATCAGGGGTTTGCTTGATTGAAACATCAATGAAATTATACAATGTATGACAACCATTACATATCTGGAGAAACGATATTCATAGTATAGAAACAAAATTCCTCTAGAAAGTTTACAGGGAGGTTTAAGAATTTCGGAGTCAGGTTTATGCTGTTCTAATTTGCGTACAAACATCACTGCTAAAGAACGGACTTCTCACTAATACTTGCAGTCATTAAAGCGATAGATTTAATATTAAGTATCTGGATCTTGAGGAGACCCAATATACCTCCAGTTTTGTGAAGTTCACGCTGAAACAACGGCAGTAGAATACCGAAGGAACAAGGGAAGCGATGACTACAAAAATCGAAGTCCAAAGACATGGCAGAAACGGTAACAGATAAAAACAAAGACAAAACAAGGACGTGAGACAGCTACAATGCACGGAAATAAAAAGATAACATTAAGAACTAAGGCACTCATAGTGTGAACTCCCATGAAAACCGGGAGTGACATCAGGTGCTCCGGAAGGGTAAGCATGTCCTGCCCCGCTAGCGACACCAGTCACACTATCAGTAAGGCATAAAGTGTTTGGAAAAGGTCTGTTTCGTAGCGGATTGGTTAATGTCATTTTCTAACCCTTAGCAAAAACCAATGAAATCCATGATACATGTTACTTCTCTAACCCTCAAACAGTATCATGGTGAAATTTTGAAAGCTTTTTGTAAATCTATAGTATGAAAACAATCACAAGGACAAATCGGTAGCACAAACATCACTCACGAAGACAAAACTAAAATGTTATAGTATGATATACAAGACAACACGAAAAACTAAAGCACTGACAGTGTGAACTTCCATAAAAACTGGGAGTGACATCAGGTGCTCCGGATGGGTAAGAATGATCGAAAGTCTTAAATACCTAAACACCAAAGTTACTGTAAATTTTGTTTCTGCATATGTCCATTTCAACAACTTATGTCTCTCAAGTGCAGATAAAATCCGAACATTTGGATGATCATAAACTCAAAGGTGTTTTTAAACTAATGGAGAGCAAAAAATGAAATATGATCCAAATGGGAAGCAAAATTAAGCTAAGGAAAGTGCTTTGCATGAGGAAGATACTCCTTAGTTCTGAAATATCAGTTAAAGATTATTTAAACAAGTTTGACTTTTTAATCATGGCCACATTTAAAATTTCCTCTCGTTTGACATGTTTTAGAATTGCGATGAAAAGATAACAGGAGACACCAACAGTGGCCGTAAATCACAATTACATGTCACAATTCACCCGGAAACCCCACATTTGAACATTTGGAGCGTTTGAACATCAAAAAATAAGCAGCCACTTCTAGTTTCAAAATTTTCAATCCGTTTCTTTCTCCAGTTTTAGCTCACCTTGCCTAAAAGACCATNAATGTTTTTGTTTTTTCTGTGTAAGCCCTTGTAAAAACTTCGCCTCATATGAAAAAAGGAAGAGATCAGCTAAGAGTGGCGCGCAGTTAGTTCCCATGGGAATCCCGATTGTCTGTTGAAAAACACGGCCTCCAAATTCGACAAAAATATTATCTATTAAAAATTCCAACATCTTGATTACGTCATTCTCAGTGTACTTCTTGTTTGACTCAGTGTGGTTCTTTACAAAATATGTTTTGTCTTTCCCTACTACTAAATAAGTGTATCTGCGTTCTCCGTTTTTAGTGCAGAAACATTGATGTATCAAATCCGAAATTACTGTTTTCAATTTATTGTGTGGCAGGGTAGTATAAAGAGTAGAAAAATCAAAGGTTTTTATGCAAGTGCTCAAGTTTAGGCACGGTCCCGTTCATTTTCTTTTTGTCTTTGTCATGTTGTGTCCATTTGTATTATATCTGAATTGCCATCTTTTTGCATTTTATGATTAAGAATTTCCGCCCTAATCTTTTTGCTTCGTTCTTCCCTTGCTGATGTAGTATAAATGCTGACTTTGACAATTTAAAAATGTAACATATGTCACATGAGTCCAATGGTGAAGGTCCCAGGTCTCTATGATATGGCGATTAGGAGTGCTGACCATTAAAGGAAACTGAAAATCTTGAAATGCCAACAACTAATAAATACCAACCGCGTTCAAAATTTCTGCCATGACCTAAGAAACATTTTACCCTTACACTTCATCTTTCTTTTACAGTTCCAGAGCTTCTGCTAACAGAAATAGTTAACTCCCTTACTGAAAATAGATCGTTATGCGACCCTGACTTTTCAAGTCCCACATCGATATTAATTTTTATCTAACATTGAGACGAATACCTTGATAGAGCTTGGTTATTGCCAATAGGCTACTTAAGAAAGGGTATGTTACCCATAACTTGGAAGTCATCACTACAGAAGTTTTACGGTCGAAATCACGATCTAATTGACCTCAAAGGGATATATATTTCCCAGATTACAACAGATCTTTCCCTTTTTTATACAGCTAAAGATTGTTTTTCCTCAACCGGATTTAATTTTTCTTCCGAAGTTGACATGTTCAACATGGCGGGTGTCTTATAAGAAGCAGACGATGCTTACTCTACCGGTTCACCTGATCCCACCCATGGTTTTTATTGGGTAAGTGTTGTTCATCTGTATGTGTGTACTCATGATGTTGCCGATGTCCCTGAATTGTGCGTTTTTGGCAGATGGTTCGGTTCCCACTTAATACACATTGCAAGTGTTTGTCTCTGAAATACCGCAGAAATACTACCTAGTGCAAGATGTCTGGTGCAAAAAGTTGTATCACTAAATGTGGTGTTAACAGAACGGCACGACCTTACGCGTGGGCTTGGTAGATCCGATATGGAGGACCGGTGTGGAAGTGGTAACAATCTGATGGAGGAAGAGCTATATACACCTCTGTTTCTGAGATTGCAGGGTCATATTTGTGCCAAATATTGCCTTCAGATCATTAGAGAAACACGTCATTGCTCAACGTTGAATAGTACAATTTTCGCGTATTAAAATAAGAAAATTTATCAATCTCATTTTTTAAAAAGTCGTATCTCAGTCGACGCTGTTGTGGAATTTATATATCAGGTAAAGTATTGAAATGATATGTCATGTAGTTTGCATAGGAGTTGCAGCAGACCAAAAGAATTAAAATATTACAGTGAAAGACCTTCAAAATTAATAATATCCAGAAGAATTACAGTCATTAATTTGTATCTTTAAATGGTGCATTTTTTTAAATTTTGGACTGAAGAAAAGACATTTATAGATAAAATATGCACGGTCTTAGAATTAAGTATCCACAGTGGATAAAATATGTTCTCTCCGTTGGTTAAATGTGCACGCGACCATTTAATCAACGTGCATTTATGAAACATCTGCGACATTTCCACCATTTTGTATTTTTCGAGTTTTTAAAGAAATTTTATTTGGCAAAAACAGTCTTTGTACCTCACGTTTTGTCCCATTTCCTTTTCAAGATTATGGTTATAGAGTTAGTGGTCTTCCTGTTTTGAGTTTTATTCGTATTTTTTATATACTATAGGGAAACAGGTCAGATAAATGGAGGTTTGGGTACCGTACCTATAAACTGGTTTAACCCTACTTCTTGATTTTGCTAGTGCCGCTACCAAGTCCGGCTGTCCACTGTTGCTTTCGTTGTTGCTTTTGTCTTTTGTTTTTTTTTAACTTGTGGTATTTTCTTGTGCAATTCCTTGCTTCGTTGTGGCAGGTTCCTGTGTTGTTTGGCAATTGTAGGTGTGTGCTTCACTCTCGATGGTAAATTTCGATTTTATCATGCTCGAAAATCGAAAATTTATTATCTTTAGTGAAGCTTGAAATATTCTAAAACCACTACTTCCTGAAACAGTATTTACTTGTAACTAAGGGATTACGAGTGTCAGAAATTTGGTAATTAGAATTAAAATTTCTGATCTTTTTTTTTTTGAAGAGCACTACTAATGGAACAACTTGAGCAAAAAATCTTGAAAATCCATGTAGGAATTACGTCAAAATTTTGGCGGGAAACAGATCTCTCTAGAGTTTTCCTTCAATTTGCATAAGATGTTGATAGGTCTTTAAATATATGAAATTATAATTGGAAAGTGATTAAATTTTGTACACAGTCTTATGTATTTTTAAGTGACTTATGACCAAGAAAATGTGATCTATGTGCAAAATATTTTAGCACTGTTTGAATGGATAAAACCGGAGGATATAGAATGCTTCTGAATTCTGAGGCTCGTACTCCCTTAACTAAATTTCATGATTTAATAAATGAATAGAAAACATCTCTTTGAAATGTTGTATTCTTGCGATTTGGTTTCTGTTATACAACAATTTTAACTCCATTTAAACTATTTAAATTCATGTTTTTGTAAACAAAAGAGCATAAGATGTATTCTTATTCCCCCAATAGCTGTGGCTTTCTGTAGAAGAGAAAAATGTAGTCATGTTTAGCTTTTAAATTGGCCAATGTCACTTATGTGCACGTTTCAAGCTTCATTCATTGGAACATGAAAACGCGGTATGGTCAGTTTGTCCATAGATGCGCATATAGTTACATTTGTACATGTTTTGGTTTTGGTTGATTTAGAAAATAAAAACAATTTTTATATGGAAAATTCCTTTTCACCAAATATCTTTTTACGTATTCGAGTATTCACCCACATTTTTTTTCAAGCAGATTTGGCTCCGTGTATATATTTACATGGAAATATATAGTTTCCATAACGCGAACTAGTTGATTATGAAATTTCTCACATCGAGTTAAATAAATTTTGCAAATGTTTGAAAGCGAAGCTTGCCGAGCTTTTAAACATTTGAAAATTTATTTATCGAGATGTGAGAAATTTCATAACTAACGTGCTTAAGTTGTGGAAGCTGTTTCTCTAATGACTGGACGAAAAACACTGAGGATTGTATTCCGAATAAATTTGGCGGGAAATGTCACGAAACTTGTTCTTCTCTCTAGAGAGGAGAACAAATGTTTCCACACCGTTCAGGAAACGTGAAAACTGGATTGAAATTAGAGAAAAATATATACCTATTTCGGTATTTTGTGGATGAGCATCGATGTTTAGCTTTGCCTATTCTTCATATTTTTTTTCTAAATGTTCAATTAAGCCTGAATTTTGTTTATACTTAGATTGAATAATACATTGTCGACACGAAATTGGTGTCATTGGTTGATGTTTTCATGCTTTCATACCTGTAATTTATGGAAATTTCTAAATGTTGAAATTCTGCATTTTCGACTGCTCTAAATCAATGTAAGAAGGCAGCAAGTGATAGTATTGAACCTTTTATAAAATAGAGCCTCTTAAAGAAGCTGTATGTCACTGAAACCACTTGGAATCAAATATTTTAATAAAAGAAGTAAATACGTGAAGAGGGTAATATAAATTGTATATTGATGGATTTATTTCTCTGTGATTTTCCGTTTTCTTTCATTTTTTGGGAAACAAGGGCTAACGTTGAGGTAAGTACTGTTTTGTAATCCACCAAGAACTTGAAATTGCAAAGCAATCGAACAGAATCACTGATTTAAAAAAAAACATTATATTTAAGTAAACATAATAGGAATGTTAAGTCTAGTTTGGAAAAAAGAAACAAAAGCAAAAGCAAAAACACAAATCTCGTAACTATCTGAACATGACAAGATATCCCTTTTATATAAAATGTAGTTCATGGTGTCCGTTCGTCCATTCATGGCCACTGCTGGTGGACTGTTAGTCCCCGAGGGTATTCACCAGCCCAGTAGTCAGTACTTCGGTGCTGACCCGAAAGCCGATTAAATTTGGAACCTTACAATATCTAAATTTTTGTAAATTTTGTTGAAAACTAAGGAGTATCTTCCTCATACAAAGCTCTGTCCTTAGCTGATTTTGGCGTTATATTTAGATCATATTGGTTATTTGTTCTCTATCAGTTTTTACATATCTTTGAGTTTATGGTCTTCCGAACGTTTAGATTTTATCTGCACTGAAGATACATAAGTTGTCGAAATGCGCATGTATGCAGAAATTAAATTCACAGTAACTTCGGAATTTATTTATTCGTCCGATCGATATTCCCTCCGCCATAGGGTACATACTTTTTGACGACAAGTTCTCCTCGACCACTTGGTGATATTCAATGAAACTTTCACAGAATGTTCAGTACATATTGCCATTGTGCACCAGCTATTTAAAATATGATTTCACTTGAATTTTTCTTTTTTTTTTGTGTGTGTGATTTTTTTTTACATCTGGAACCAAATGGAGGAGCGGGAGGTATGGTTTTATTCTAGTTTATATTCGTAATTTTTATTTACTTCTCTTCATTCTTTTACTTTTTTTCGTTGACATTGAAGTTACTAGCAATATCTCGAAGAAGTTTCGTGGGTAAGAAAACCAAAAACGTGGACATACAAATTCCGAAGATGACAATTTCATATATACATGTACGAGTAAATATAATGTGGTCAAGGTAAAAATCTCTAGCTTCCCTATCATAAAGAGGAAAAAGCTATAATATAAAAGACTGAAAAATAAAAATTGT